>JAQFZM010001845.1:0-15978 GCA_034695785.1 Galumna obvia | reverse complement strand
AAAGCATTGTCTATTTGAATTATACGGACGAAAAGCAAATGTCATTCGGACGAAATAGAAGTATAAAAAGTGTAATATTAATTCATATTTTTCAATAAATTTGATATTTTTGTCACTTTTTCTATCTTGAATTGTTCCTACCTTGAATTCAAAATCCTGGTCACAACCGATTCAAGATAGGAGAGTTAACAGTAATAGTTTATCTAGTTTAAAATTACAAAAACCCCAAGATTTTCTATTATAGAAATTAAATGAATATTTCTCCTTGCAACTAATTAGTATATTAGTCTTTGTTAAAATTTTTATAAATAAAATAAATTATTGAAATAATATAAAAATAAAATAGATATAAAAACTTTAATTTAATGTTTATTTTATTGATAAAAAAATTTAGAAAACTTCTGAAATAAATTAATTTATTACACAAAATATTAGATTAAATTAAAAAATAATATAATATTAATAATATTTAATTAATTGATTGAAAATAATAATAATAATATATTATATAAAAATATTTTTAAATTACTTAATGACCTAGTTTCAATTACAGAAATATTGTAGAAGTATATTTTCTTGAAATTCAATTTATTCGTGGGAATTATTGATGTAATTGAAGTTTTACTGAATTTATTTCGATTTCACTAAAGAAAATTTTTAGATAAAGTATTTCAAAAGACAATATTCGTTTGAATTAACCAAGAATATCAGATTAAGTATTAAGACTTAAGAAATACTCAAATTTTAGTCTTTAAAAATGTTGAAAAAGTGGGAGAAATATAAGAGAAGTTCAGATAAAATTTCAAATTTAGTAAAACTTAAGCTTTTGATCCATAAATTTATATATAAATACAGTTCAGAATATGACTCAATTGTTAAAATTGAAAAACATATTCGAGACAATTATTTATCGGTATATTTGTCGAGTGATCACTATTATTGGCATAAGATATCGACCAACAATAGAATCTTATGTTTGTACGCCATTAAAGTGATATTATTTCTCAACATAATTAGGTTCGCTATTTGTGGACACATCGATAACACCCTTATATTAGGGCTCTTTTGTGATATAACCCATTTGTTTGGTAATAAACTCATGTTTTCGGGAATGATATGCTTTGGCTTAACTTCTGTATTAATAGCGGGAGTCATAACTCAATATTTAGAAATGACTCATAGCTTACCCGCCTTTACTTTCTGTTATTTACTAAAGAATAGAAAAATAAGTTATCCATTAAATGAAAATAATCGGAGAAAGTTTTGTTTGAGAATCAATTTAATTTCCAGGTTTATGTTTAAGCAACCATTCTATTTAATGCTGTTTGTTGCTTTCTTATCACAGTTAGTACTAAGTTTAATTGCATTTTTCGAACAAGGTTCAAAAATTAATATATTGAGCTTGGTATTCTGGAATTTGACAGCACTAATAGTATGTAATCATATATCGAGTGTAATATTGTTTGGTTTATGGCTCTACTATTCGACTGCTCTTTACATTCATTTGAAATTCAATGAAATAAATATTAAAATTCAAAAAGCATTCAATTCTTCAAATTCAAGACAATTACTCTTTGGTATCGATGAACACCAATTTGTAGAGACTTTAATCAAGGATATAAATGATCTGGTTAAATACTACAATTTCCTTATATACTTTTTGTCGACTCCCGCTTTGGAAATGCTTTTCCATTGCATTCAAAGTAAAACATTGGACTCTTATTCAAGATTTGTACTTACCTTAACGTTTATATCACTATTATTTACAATTTGGACATTTACCTGGGCAACCACCTTGGTTAATAGAGCGGCCAACAAACCTCGATTATTTCTCTACTCTTGTTTTACAAGAAAATCTCGAATTCCTGTAAATTATAAGTGGAAAGTATTAACTCTGAGTGAAATACTTTCCAAAAACGACATTTGTTTCAGTTGTTTAGATTTGTTTCCTTTGAATATGTTTGAAATGTACAAGTATATATTCTATGCTGGAATAAATTACTTTACCATTGTAAAAATGTATAAACTTTTATTTTAAATAATTTTTCTATTTATTTAAGTTTAATAAAAAATATTTTATTATATATTTCTAAATTAATTTATATATTATTCAAATGTAATAATAAATAAAAGTAGTATTATCATGGCAATTGATGATATTTATCAAAGATCGGGGAAAAGCATTAAATTATATTTTAAAAATATTAGTTAAACAAAATTAAAATTCGATAATTAACTAAAAAGGCTTTAAGTTAGTTAACAGGTTTTTACATTTAATTAAAACAAAATATAGTTTCAAATCATAAAAAAAGAAATAGAAAATAAATTATTTTAATAACTAAAGTAAATCTCAAAACTAAATGTCAAATATATAAACACAAAAGCGTTTTGAAATAAATTTTATTTTAATTATAATTAATATAAGAAAAGGAATTTAAAATTAATTAAAATTAATGAATTAATTGTTGATATTAAATTAATATACATTAATAATACTAACGTATATTAGTTTTTGTTGTATTTAAAACTATCTAGAGCTACTTTTACATCGTGTATATACAATTGACTCAATGAAAACGAATTATGAAACTACAGTTTAATTTTAAAATCAAATTATTTGAAATAAAATCATAATTGAAATGAAAATGTATTTAAAACATATTTTAAAAAATATTTTAAAGATTTTGATTAAATGAAATCAAATATAATTTGAATAAATTTTGATTTATTTAAGAAAGGTTTATAGTTTTAATACTAATTAATGAAGGAATTGATATACTTAATTGATATACTTAAGGAGTTGATATCACTTATATAAGGAATTGAAATAAAATGTTTTAAGTTTTCTCAGTAACTCAGTGGTAAGTTCTAGCACTTTGAAAATAAAGTACCCTGAATGAAGCTTAGATCAACTTTTTTTAGTTTATTTTATATTTGTTTGAATTATTTATATTTGTTTGAATTATTTTCTATTTTTCTTTTTATGATATGAAACTATATTTTGTTAATTTTCTGTTTTGTTTTATTAATTGTTTTTACTCTTAACTAACTTTAAAGTCTTTTTAGTTGTAATTACTTTTAACCGATATTTTAAAATTTAATTTAAGCTTTTCTCTGGTAAATACTAATTAGTCGATATTAAAAATGACTTCAAATAAAAATATTGATTTAATATCATAGTTCTGACATATTTTCTAATTAAGTATTATTTGATATTTTTAATTGATTTTAGTTTAGAAGTTTTTATTATAATTAAATAGCATATGCAAGGTCTATTAAATATTTGAATTTTATATTTTATTTTTTAAACAATTATTATAATTGAAAATAAATATATATTAAATCATTTTTAAATTTAATCTTGATAAATGTATAAATATATTTACAAGACTTAATTAATTTGATTTAAAATAAATTCTTTATTGAAATAAATATTAAATAAATAATTAATTATATTTTATTGAAATAAATTCAAAAAATTTTACAATAGAGATATAATTTAATCCAACGTAGTATATAAACTTGTACATTTCAAACATATTCATAGGAAACAAATCTAAACAACTGAAACAAATGTCATTTTTGGAAAGTATTTCACTCAGAGTTAATACTTTCAACTTATAATTTACAGGAATTCGAGATCTTTTGGTAAAATATGAATAAATAATTGAACGAGATTTGGTTGAAACCCTGCTAACCAAGGTGTTTCGCCAGGTATACATCCCGACTAAAAAGAATGATAATATAAACCAAAGAGAAAATATAATTCTAACAATAAAATGGTTTCTCTTATTGATTATAAAATTGAAGACCATTTCTAAAGCAGGTGTGGATAAAAAATATACTATGAAATTTACATATTTAATCAAGTTATTAATATCCTTGATTAATAATTCTATGAAATGGTGTTCATCGATTGCAAAGAGTAGTTTTCTTGAGTTTAAAGAATAGATTGAGTTTTGAATTTTACTATTTATTTCTTCGAATTTTAATTTGAGGTAAAGAGTCGTTGAATAATATAAATACATTCCAAACCATAATATCCCTAAAGCATTATGAATAACAATGATCATGGTCATATTCCAAAACAATATACCCAAAAGATTGACCCTTGAATTTTGTTCGAAAAATGCTATCAAACTGAAGCTTAAATGAACTAAAATTAGGAACAAGGTAACCGTAATGAAAGATTGTTTAAACATAAACCTGGACATTAAATTAATTCTCAAACAAAACTTTCTCCGGTTCTTTTCATTTAATGAATGACTTATTTTTCTATATTTTAGTAAATAAAAGAAAATAAATGAATGATTTTTACGACTGATTTCTTGATAGTTCGCTATCATTCCTGTCATTAATATAGAAGTTCCGCCCAAACATAGCATCGATGAGAGTAAGACTTTATTACCGATTAAATAACTTATATCACAAATGGCTCCCAATATATTCGGGTCTTTGACAAATGTCCATAATATAACCCTGACTATATTGAGAATAAATGCCACTTTGACCAAGCACATCCATATTATTCTAAAATTATTTGGTCTTTTGTTCCAATAATAGTAATCAGAGGATTGATTTACTGATATATAAGTGTTTTGGAGATGTTTTTCAATTATAACAATTGAGTCATATTCTGTTCTGTATTTATAAATGAATTTATGGATTAAGAGTTTAAGTTTAACCCAATTTGATATTTTAATTGAATTATCAAATAAACGAAACACATTTTGAAATAATCTAAACAACTTGCTAGTTATACTATTGCACCACATTTCTCGTCTACAGATAACTTATTGTACGAAAACTTGAAATATACCAAAATTTATTTCAGTAATTATATTATATTTCATGTAAAGTATATCGATTTATTGATTATCTAGGTGGTCTATTCATCTTATTTTCAAACATTTCAAATCTATTTGAGTCGATTTCATAACATTTTTATTAATTTATTTTATGAATATTTTAATTAATAGAATAAAAATATTTTATCCATTTTTTGATCTTAAGATAAAAAAGTTTAACTATTGTTAAATCAAAACAACGAAAAGTATTATAATTTATTTAATTTATTATATTTTAATGAAAATATTTTATTTGAGTTTTAAAACAAAATTTGCTGATAATTTTGAATTGAAGACTAGAATTCAAACAAGATTTCAATCGATATCTGTATCTGAATCTGTATCTGAATCTTCTGAAGTCTCAGCCAATGAATTGATACTGTTTTTATCCTCCAATGATCTCTCCTTTAGATCACTGATAGTCTTGACTTTTAATTAAATAAAATAATTATTTTTATTAAAAATGAGTTTATATTACTGTTTGTAGTCTTCTCTCCACTGGTTTTCTGTGTCGGAGATTTGTCTTTTGGGGTAACTTTTGTGGAGTGAAAGGGTTTTATTTCTATGTTTTGAGTCTTATTCGTCTGATTTTTGGGAGGTTTGTGTCCATTGACGGATCTTAACTTAAAGGACTCTTCTGTTGTCGAACTATAAAACAATGTATTGAGAGTAGAGTCGGGGTCATCTGTATATACTTCTTGTTTGGGTCCAAAATACCAAATAAAGAACATTCCCGAGAATAAGACAAAAATAACCGAAAAAATAACGGATAAGAAAATAATCCATTGAAAGCCAGGACTGCAATCAACTAAAACTAAAGAACACTAAATGAAAAGAAATGAATAAATATTTGTTATTCGAGAGAATAAACACTGACTTCAATCAAATCCTTTTCGATGTCGAGAGAAATATCATCGACTTTTATGTCATAACGAATGCAATACTCAATGGTTTTACCCTTTAAATAGAAGACCAAATAATATGCCTTTTCTTTTGGATAGTATTTCTCATCAGTTGTGGGTCCGTACACTCCAACAATATGTCGACTTCCCTTAGAATACCATGATAATTCATTGTTTAGCGATTCTTTAATTAAAACACTTCTATAAAATCTTTTATCCACTCTTTTTAACGAACCAATTGTTTGATTCATTAGTATTACTCTAATTGTAAAGCCTTTCGAAGAATTACTTATATTATGAGTGATAGCTATAATGGGTTTAAAATCTTTGCCTAAACTAAAGTCAGTACTAAATATAGTGGTCATAGTATTATTCGGATCCAATGGATCTTTACTTCCTATTAATTCCTTCATTTCTAAAACTGAATCGCTTTTCTAAAAACAAAACAAAATATATTATAATTGATTTCAAATGATTGTCGAACTCTTATAAATCCAAAGATATATTTCGTTTTGTTTCTAATACTAAAAATAGTGGTGTAATCACTTCCAAATAAGCTACTCTCTGAGCTATCACTTGACACTAAAGACAACTGATTGAGAGGACGGCTAACATTTATTTGCCAAAAGTCATAATCGATGACTATCACTGCAAACTCTTTATCGTAACCGTATTGGAAGAGATAATCGATTTTATAATTATTCTCTTCAAAGGCATCACAAAAGTCTATGGACTCAGTATTCATAGGAGAGCACCCGATAATCATTAGTATCCAAAGGAATAATGTCTTCATTATAAGATGTTTTTTATAAATTTTAAAGATTTAGAAATAATGAAATAATAAAATAATTTCAAACAATGTTTTAACGTTGAAGAAAGAAACGTTTATTTTTTGAATTTGAATTTAAAAATTTGAAACTCAACTAAAATCTGAATTAAATTGTTGGCACAACAGTTACTCTTTTTACCTCAAACTGTAAACCTCTGGAACCCGACACAAATATCAGTTCAAAGAAAAGGTCAAAATATGGTTTATTGTAAGACATGCCTCAGACACGGACTTCGCGTTCACAAAAGTAAGACAGGACAGTGTCCCAATTATTGGGAAGTACACCGGTTTGGCACAAGACCTAGAATACAAAGTATTGGGGGAAGAGGTGGACGCAGGACTCGACGAACTAAACGAACTCAAAGAACTGGTAAAGATTATTGTTCGACATGTCGTTCGTGGGGAGAGAATCGAATCCTTGGTTCGAATCGTTACTGTCCCACTTGTCGTTACCATAAAAGTGTGATCACAAGTAGAGGTAATGGCAAAAGACGAACCAAAATATGTCCGACCTGTCGTTCGTGGGGACGTGCTAGATCAAGACTTGGTACCAACAAGTATTGTCCCACTTGTATGGCTTACAGAGGACTCTGACTATATATGGATCGATTAGTAAAGATTTTGGTAAAGAAAGTGAATAAGAAGTGAAACATTACTTTTATTGAAAAGTTTTATATATGAAATAAAATCGAATCAAAACATTTGAAGTTATAATTAGTTTATTATAATTAAAATTATATAAAAACAAAAAATTTCTTCAATACTTTTCTTTACTTTAAGAGATAATATTTTAAAGAAGAGAACCAATGGATAAACTTTTTGTAATTTAAACATTTCCACAAATTTTCTAAAAACATATTGACTTCAAAATCCTTTCCATCTTTTATTCAAAATTAAAATTTTATTAATATTTCAATCGTTTTATTATTTATTGTATTAATGGATAACTTTTATGCGAATAATATTTTAGTTTAAATTAATATAAAATGAAATAATATTTTGATGTTTAAAATGAAATTCAATTTATTAATAAAACAATAATTTAAAGTTTCACTAAATTTTCAATCGATTGCTATCATTGGTTGACATCATTAGTACTGATATAAGAATTGATTGGATTTGGTCTTCAATCTATTTCGTCTAAGCCCCAGGAGGATCCGCTATCAAAACTGCTCAAAGGAGTTCTTTGCGAGGATCTGCTCCAACTTCTGCCGGAAGGGGTTCTACGCGAGAATACACTCGATCTTCTTGAAGGAGTGGTACGATTACCAAATCTATGTCTTCGTAAGGAATGAGATCTCTTACTTAAGTATTTTCCGATGAAAATACTAAGAATAAGGATAACAACTAATGAAAAGACGGCCCCAAACATGTAATCGCATTTTGTGGTGCAATAAAAACCATTTCTCGATCTGAAGCCAAATCGTCTCCGAATGAACAAATAGACGGCCACTGAAACAATCAATAGAATGATAACCAAAATCCAGCAAGGCCATCTTGTCCTTGAAGAAGACGATGAAGAATGAGATGAAGTCGCCCAGGGATAAGGTCTATGCCTATGACTAGGCCAAGATCTCTGTCTATGACTCTGCCAAGGTCTATGCCGTCGAATGCCGTCTATGTTCGAGGATTTGCTCCAACTTCTGCCCAAAGGGGTTCTTCTCGAGGAACTGCTCCAACCTCTGCCCAAAGGGGTTCTTCTCGAGGAACTGCTCCAACTTCTGGCTGATGGTGTTCTGTGTGAGAACACACTCGAAGGGGTTCTACGCGAGAATACACTCGATCTTCTTGAAGGAGCGGTACGATATGATAAACTGGAACTACTTATATTGGATGGACCACCAAAACGCCAATTGTTGCCACTATAAGACATACTTTTCGACAACTTTTCAAAAACTAACGGCAAATGAATTTCTCTTTTTTTCAAACGTTTATTTGAATTATATTTAAATTATGTTTAAAAACTAATTATTGTTTGCATTCATTTCCTTTAGTTTTATATTTAAATTTCATTTTAATATAAATTTAAATTCAAATGAATATAAGATTAAGTGTTTAATGCAATCAATTAAATTAAATGATATTTCTTTAATAAATTTACAAATAATTAGAAAACATTAATTGGTTGAACTTATTGTTATTCGCCGACAAAATTAATATTTACTAGGTACTTAATATATTATTAAAACAAAATAGACAATTATTATTTACTCAATAGTAGTTTATACTCCTGTCAGACCATTAGAGATTTTGTTGCCAGGTGAGATGCTATTAACCTAGATAAAAGTAAATATAGTTGAAAAGTGAAAATATCTACAAATACATTAACCGATCTATAATTTGAACATAAGTTTGGTTTTAGACATTTGGTTCAAATTATCGGTACTTCATATTAACGATCGGTTACTGCAATAAATTAAATGTTTTTGAATCAAATTTATATCAAAACTATTTATTGAATTTCAAAGAAAAATAATATTGTTTGAAGTGAAAGCAATTCAGAGTTGTCTTACAAACTTCGCTTTCTATGGAGATGTAGGTGTGGCAGTTCTTCCCAATTTTTCCTTAGAGTGCTTTCCCATTCTTCCTCACATTCTTGTGGCTTCAATTGTTGTGTAAACCATTCGTCGCCCAGAAATTCCTGAATTGTAATACGCTTTTGAGGGTCAGGTTCGAGGGTTTTGAGTAATACCTGTTTTAGTTTATAATCAAAAGATCGAACCAATTGTGTGATGAAATCCCTGTCCTTTTTCATTAATGTAGTATATTTGTCATCCATTTGGTTGTCTTCAGTGATATGAACGGGTGCTCTAAAAGGAGAACACGATAATAACAACGATAAAAGGACGGCTCCCACTGAGTAAACGTCCGCTTTTATCATATCATAGGGTATGTCTGAAAACCAGGATTCGGGAGCGGCCGTTGTTATCGTACAACGAGGCTGTTCTCTATTAATTGGTTCTAAAATAGAATAAAATAATTAAAATAAAATATATAACAATCAATAATATTTACCCCCGGGTTCTCCCCTTTCAGAACTGTTGAAATCAGTCAATTTTGGAGTCATATACATCACTCTATTAGGCCAGTCTAAAGCCCAAGGATTAGCTACTAGATCCTCTTCTGTGATTACCCTTTGACAAATGAGAATATTTTCAATTTTGATATCACCATGGGCAATACCCAATGAGTGGAGATGAGCCACACCTTCAGCTATACCTCTGATTAGATGTCGACAATACTGTGGTTTAAGTCTTTGCCAAATCTCTTCTTCGTTTTCATTGGTTTTCATCAAAACATTGTAGAGATCATTGTCTGCTAATTCACTGATAATGAAATATGCAGTTTCGTCATCATTTGTGAAGTACTCACGAAAATCAATCACATTTTGATGAGGACTAACCATAAGAATATCGATTACTGAGACTGAAATATAAAAAATTAATATTAAAATTTATAAAAACTTTGGGTTATATAACTTACCCTCCCGTACGACTGCAGCCTCGTCTTCATCATCTCCTGGTTTACTCACTTTAATGGCCACAAACTGCTCATTGTCCACATCGGGCAAAGTATCGGCTAATACACCCCTAAAGACTGTGGCAAAAGTACCACTTCCAAGTTCTTGCCAAAGAGCATAATGTTGTTCTCCCATAACATAAAGTGATATCAAATCATTGTTATTTATTTGAACCTGGGCAGTGGCAAGATCATTTCCAATATTTTCGTAGTGTTGGTGTAAATAGTCGGGAAATTCAAACTCCTCATCTTCTTCAACGTCTTCAACGTCTTCAATGTTTTCAACATTTTGTAGCTCTCCTTCAGATTCATGTTCTGATGATTCCAATTCAATGTCTTCAACATTTTGTGGCACTCCTTCAGATTCATGTTCTGATGATTCCTCTGATTCATATCCTCTAAATCTCTTATGAGAGGGCGAACCATTTGAACTGCTCGAAGAACTCATGAATAACTGTCTCAAAAATTTAATTAATTTCTCTCAACATTTATAATAAATTTTTAAATTTTTAGAAAAAATTGTTTAAAATATTATTCAAAATTATTACAACACAAATGTAACTAAATTTTCATAAGTTTATAGACTATAACTTATAGCAGACATTACTTTTTCATTTCAGGGGGTATTTTCAGAATTATTCACTCCAGGGCTATTTTGGAAATTATTGACCATATCTGAATTTATCGATGACTTTTTTTTCTATTTTTATTTGAGGTAAAAGTCATTTAATAATATAAATACATTCCAAACCAGAAATTGACCGAAAAATTAAAGATATGAGTAATTTATTATTTTAAATACTCTTTTTAAATGAGGGATTTTTAATCTCTTCTTTCAAATACTCTTAAAATATTTATATAATAATTTCATAATTTAAATAAATCGCATAATTTTGGAATCAAAACTCAAAATACTGTTATTTCGAGACTTTTCAATAAATAGTGTATAACCACATTTACAAACTTTATTTGATTCAATTAACCGACAATTTTTAAATAAACTATTATTTCCGAGAATTAGGTAATCATTGAAAGATCAGAAATTCCCAATTCTTCTCATCGCTAATTATAAACATTTAATTCAATGTATAGTCAACTGTAAGAACACATTAAATATCTTTCTATCATTGAATCAAATTTACAGTTAAAGATCAATAGCGAGAACCAGACCGAGGGTGAAGGTTTGGTTTAAGCTATTGGTTAGTTCACCCAATCGGTCATTTAATAAACATTAGTTTTATTCGATATAATTAGCCTTAAATGATATAAAAATGTAATTTAAGTAATTATTTAGTAAAATATTGAATAATTTTGGCTGAATTGGAGAAATTAATGTTTGATTAACCATTTCTCTTATATTATTAAGTGAGTCCATAAAAGTGTTAACATTTCTTTCTGTGAATTATTTCTGCAAATTATTAATATAATCGTTAGCTCAAAAAAGAGTAAATTGGTTTTTTGTAGGCATGTCTTCAGTATCTTCTTTTATATCGATATCCATCTGTTGGTCATCAGTAACTGATTCGATGATCATTCAATTATGGGATTTGTTTGTAATTCATTGTCTGCGGCGAAATAATTAACGGCATCAGATTCTCCATGTTTTTAACCAAAAGACAGATAAGTTCTCCTTTTCAATACTCTTATATAGTCTTCGGTCGGTTCATATCTATTAACTCCCATTTTTTCCAAAATTCTTTGGCTTTTGTAGAATAATTTCGGTAATAAGTGACAATTTTTTTACTTTTCATTTGTTTGATCCAAATGACCAGAGCTTTATCTACTTCCGAATGTTTAGCGACGGAAACTCTGAACTGTTTTTCATTTGATTTGTTTGAAGAGTTTTAACAAATTTTGATAATTTTGTCGGCATTTTGAAGAATTCCAATTATATTTGAATAATATTTGAGATTGTGTTCACTTGAGATCACTTTTTTGTCGACACAGTTTTCTAACTTTATTAAGTGTTTCATATTTTCTTTACTTAAAATTTTTCTTATTTTTGAAAACATTTTTTAAAATTATATTTTATTTTTTGTTGACGTTATTCGTGATTTTTTACATAAAATATTAAAGTTTGTGCTAAATAAATGCTTCACCCTATTGGTTAGTTCACCTTATTGTTCGTTCATGCTATCGATCTTTAACTGTATATCAAAACTATTTATTGAATTTCAAAGAATAATAATATTGTTTGAAGTGAAGGAAATTCAAAGTCGTATTAAAAATTTCGATTTCTAGTCCGGCATATGTGTGGTAATCCTTTCCATGGAGTGCTTTCCCATCGCTCCTCATTTTCTTGTGGTTCTAACTTTTGTGTAATCCACTGGTCGTTCAGAAATTCCTGAATTGTAATACGTTTTTGAGGGTTTTGAGTAATACCTGTTTTAGGGTATAATCAAAACGTCGAACTAATTGTATGATTAAATCGCTGTCCATTTTCATTATCTTAATATATTTGTCACCCATTTTGTCGTCTTCAGTGATATGAATTGTCTTTTTTTTATCTTAATAATCTTTTAATAAACCAAATCTTATTTTAAAATGTCTTTAAATCACAAATGATTTGTAGTCTCTTTTTATTGAATTTTATAAATAAATTTAATTCTAATAAAATTTATATCAAATTATTGAACAAAAAATATTAGTTTTGAAATTTTAACCTTTTATTGGTTGTTCTCATCTTTGTCTTGTTCTTAATCTTCATCTTCTCTAGGTAGTTTTACAAACTATGTACGCCTTCTATTTTTGAGATGTGGTAGTTCTTCCCATCCTTTCCATAGAGTGCTTTCCCACCGCTCCTCATATTCTTGTGGTTCTAATTGTTGTGTAAACCATTGGTCGCCTAAAAATTCCTGAATTGTAATACGTTTTTGAGGGTCAGGTTCGAGTGTTTTGAGTAATACCTGTTTTAGGGTATAATCAAAAGATCGGACCAATTGTGTGATGAAATACCTGTCCTTTTTCAGTATTGAAGTATATTTGTTATCCATTTGGTTGATTTCAGTAATATGATCGGGTGCATCAAAGGGATAACACGATAATAACATCGATAAAAGTACGGCTCCGACTGAGTAAACGTCCGCTTTGATCATATCATAGTGTTTGCTTGTAAACCAGGATTCGGGAGCGGCCGTATGTATTGTACAGTGCGCTCGTTTCGCCATAATTGGCACTGAAATGAAAAAAAAACGAAAGTTTAAAAAAAGTTTTAAAACAAAGGATATTTACCCCCGGATTTTCCACATTCAGAATTGTTGAAATCAGTGAGTTTTGGAGTCATATACATCACTTTATTAGGCCAACGATTCTTTTCAAACCAACGTTTCATTTTGTGGTTCTTTACTGTGATTTTCTTTTTAAAAATGAGAACATTTTCAAATTTGATATCACCATGGGCAATACCCAATGAGTGGAGATGAGCCACACCTTCAGCTATGCCTTTGATTAGGTGTCGACAATACTGTGGTTTCAATGTTTGCCAAACCAGTTCTCCTCTCTCATTCTTTATTATCAAAGTGTAGTAGAGATCACTTTTTGCATATTCACTGATAATGAAAACATTTTTCTCTTCATTTGCGAAGTAATCAAGAAATTGGACCACATTTTTGTGAGGATTATTCACAAGTCTTTTGATGGCTGAAACTAAAATATAAAATAAAATTTATATTAAATTTATAAAATATTTTTATAACTTACTCTCCCGTTTGACAGCCATACCATAGCTAGCTCTAATTGATTTACACACTTTTATGGCCACAAACTCCCGATTCCCCTCATTAAGTAAATTTGCGGTTAATACTCCCTTAAAGACTGTGGCAAAAGTACCCTTTTCCAGTCCTTTCAAAATAGCATACCTTTGGTTTCCCCTAAAATAAAGAGTTCGAACATCATTGTCATTGATCTCAGTATTGGCTAGGTCATCACCAATGTCTTGGTAGTGTTTCACTAAATTGTCTGGCAATTCATCGGAACTTTGAGCGACGATTTGAATGAATCCAATGTCCTCAAGATTTGGTTGTACTATAGAGTCACGTTCTGGTGATCTAGGTGCATCTCTTCGTCTATAACTTTGTGTATACCTATTTCTTCTCGACGGCGCAACCATTTGAACTCTTAGAAGAACTAACGACTGATTCTAATAATTAATTAATTTCTTTCAAAATTTTTAATAAATTTTTATTTAAAAAATGATTAAATCATTAAAATTATTTTAAAATAAATAAAATTTTATTCAAAAGTATTAAAAAACATAATTAACTAAATTATTCATAATTCAAACAAAACTCGATTTTTCAATGAATAGAAATTATATCTGAAGATGAGTTTTCTTTAATTTAAAGAATAGATTGAATTTTAATATTTATTCCATAGAATTTCAATTTGAGGTAAAGAGTAGTCATATAATATGAACACATTCCCAACCATAATATATTCATTCCATGAAGAATATAAATTAGCATGGTTATATTATAAAACGATAAAGACTGAAAAGACTGAGTCTTAAATTTTCTTTCTAAAAATAATGACATAAGTCGCGGAGAGAACCTCCTTTAATCGATTTTTAGCCATAAAATCTCTCACACAAACCAGAACAAATTTATTTTTTAACTGCAAATATGGTTTTGTCTGGATTTTATAAATATTAAAATTTATCTCATTATCTTATATAATTACAAAATAATGGCATTTTATTTGGGATTTCTTGATTATCTCAATTAATAATAAAATAACGAAGAAAATTCTGAAAATATTTGAAAATTTGAAAAGCATTTAAAAGAAATCTATCATGCTAAATTCAATGCAAATCGCAATAAATGTAATGAACATGAAGCTCTATAAGATTCCTGAAATTTAGTTTCCTAAGATAACTAGTTTTGTCATAAATCAATTTATTGTGAAGTCCAATACCAAAGTATTTCAAAAGATTAATTTTATATTATTAATAATTGTTGGTTTTTTCCTATAGTAACTCATATAAATCTTCATAAAATTATAAGCAATTAATATAGCAAGCTAATTTTCAAGTATCTTATAAAACTTTATGCCCTTTACATTTGTTGCGATTTGTATTGAATTTGGCATGATGGCCGATTTCTCTTAAATGCTTTTCAAATTTTCAAAAATTTTAAGAATTTTCTTCGTGTTTTTGTTATTAATTGAGATAATCACGAAACCTCAAAACACTTGTCGACTTAAATTTTTAGTACTTTAAAATAAGACCTATTTCAAATTTCTATCATGCTTACTTTTTGAGCTACATAGCTTGAGCTATAAAATGCCATTATTTTGTAATTATACAAGATAATGACATAATTTTTAATAATTATAAAATCCAGACAAAACCATATTTGCAGTTAAAATATAAATTTGTTCTGGATTGTGTGAGAGATTTTATAGCTAAAAATCGATTAAAAGAGGTTTTCTCCGCGACTGTATGTCCCTCACTTTATATAACATCAAATTTTTTATTAATTTTTAATGAAATTTATCTTATTTTGTTATATTGAACATGATTAATTTTTTATATAATATTGTGACATAAAGATTTCAATAGTTTTTAAATAGATTTGTAATAATAAATGATGTAATTTTATTTAAAAATTTGGTATATAAAATATATAAAATATTGTAAAATAAATCAATTCACTTATATCAAAGAATGGTTTTAATAGGTTTTCGTTTGGAAGTGCAACTCTTATCTCCAATTTAACATATTGAATATACATTGTATCTAGTATAATATTGGCTGATGTAAAGTACTTGTTGTGATATTTTTCAGGTATGGCAGGTTTTTTACAAATATAAGGTGATTTTCCAATTCAGTGTTAAATTCTCTATCGAATTCATATATCACATTAATGATTTTGTTAACAAAAAT
>JAQFZM010001844.1:0-15983 GCA_034695785.1 Galumna obvia | reverse complement strand
AAAAAATTGCAAGGTAATTTTTAAACTTTTGTATATTTTCTAAACTAGAACATTTAATAAATCTGTGATATAAATTTTATTTAAAAATTCCAACTCTAACCTAGTTAAATTAGCCTACCCGTTTTTGAAATTATTCCCCCATGTATTGGCGAAGACTGTATATAATATAAAGTCGTCCACATATATAACTAGGACAACAGTTTATTTACTAAACTAGCTTTATTTCCTAAACTCCTTGATGAATTTCAATGAAATTTTCCACGCGTATATTTACACTCTCCCCGATTGATGAATATAAGATTTGATTTTTAAAATATTAATTTTAAATGTGACAAAATCGACAAAATTATGAATTTTTGTATTTTTATTATGACATCACCTAAAGTTTGATTGACTGGAGCGTCTTTATCTTGGTTTTGATCAAAAAATGTCAAGCAACAAAATTCCTCCTCATATAATATTCTATTGAAAAATCACAAAATATTTAAGAAAACGGTTGATCCATATTTCAACAATGAGTGGTCTCATATCACTTTTTGCTAAAAATTTTGAAATTAAATTTATCCCAGTTTTTTTAATTCTCATCCAATTTTAGTGATCTTGGTGTCATTTTAAAGGTATCAAAGCACTCTTTAATATGGAATTAACAAAATTAAAATATTCTATGAAAATTTTGAATAATTGAAAAAATTGTAGTTATTAAACTTTTTGAGACCCCTAATATTTGATTACAATAATGATACTTCATATTTAACAATCGGGGGTTTGATAATATTGGGTACAAAATTTCATTGAATTTGATCAAGTACTTTTTGAAAAAGAGCTAGTTTTGTTGTCTTAGTTAGATTTGTGGACGACTGTATATGTAGTCTATAAATTTTATATAAAATATTATAGTATTTATTTAAGTGATGTGAGTAGAGGTCAAAATGTTAATAAAATTGACAAAAAGTTGAGTAAAACATTGACTATATTTTTAATAAATTAAAGGTTAAACCAAACTTTTATTTAAGCCTTAATTATTAATTATTAAATTAAATTAAAGTAATTTAAATAAAATTAGAAATTATTTTATCATATTTTAAATTTAGGTCAAATCAAACAACATTTTGATCGTATATTTCACAAATGTTTAGGGATTTCGGCGGAAATCATTAATTTAAAAATTTGATACCCCATCAACATTTAGAAAATCTGTTGAATCGCATTTTAACTGAATATTTATTTAATAATTGTTAATATAAATGAGAAATAATTAGATATAAGTACAAGATTAGCATAAAAATGTAGTAAATCTACCTTGGTTATGTCAAGTGGTAACTTATGTTGAGTTTGCAAATAGAGTTCGTTAGTATTTAATTCGTTTCATTCATTCAATGGTTTTCTTTATTACATCGAAACGCTTCAAATTAGAGGTTTCCTTATTTGAGGTTATATTTGATCGCAAACTAAATATTATTCTCATTTCGTAATTGAAATTTTTTGCTGTCATTTGCAGTAAACCAATGAATTACTTAATTAAATGAAAAAATGTGTCGATTTATGAAAATCCGAAGTGAATGACGATATCCTCCCTTATTATAAATATTTATTATATTGTATATAACAAAAGGAGCAAGTACTTCTAATAGTACTATTCATTTTTAAGGGACGAGTATTCTTATGAGGATTGACTTTTGTTGCCTCTGATAAAGTAATTAGCGGAAAGTGATTAAAATTTACTTGCTACTAATAAACTGAGTCGTTTTTATTAATTACAAATGTCTTCACAAAATAATGGATAATAAATGTTGAATGGACGCAGTGCTCCCAAAATAGAGGACAGCCATCGTTTTTGAACCGCCATTCGTGACATTATCTTTGATTCTTTTTCTTCTTTATATGAGACAAATAATAAAAATATTGTTATTTATTATAACTCCTAAACTGATCCTAAAATTTTGTAATTAATTAAATTTTTTGCTAATACTATGAGCCTATGATTTGTCATTTTTATACACAAAATATTTTTGAAATGTTCAGAAGTTTAGCCATTTATGTCACTACTTTATTCCTGATAAATGAAAGCATTTCTATCCCGTAATTGATTTAATAAATTAGCGAAATATAAACCAAATAATAATAATTATAAGAAACTTAAAAAGTTGTTGTATTTAAACATTTTGTTGGATATCATTATTTATAGACATTTACTTCTTTCAAATATTTATTTTAATTATGTTTTGAGAGAAAAGTTTAGTCGTAATCTAAAAATCTAATAAAAACATATTTTAAAGAATCAAGCTCAATTAACTATTTAAATATTTAATAATGTCATATAATCTATAAATGATATTTCATATAATATAAGTAAAGCACTCGAATGAGTAAAAAGTTAATGGATAAGTTTGTCAGTGAGTGACAAATAATTGAATGATATAATTTGAAAAACGAGTGCACAAGACTTGAGTTAATGTCATCCAAAGAAGGTGTCGAATAGAGATAACGAATTCGTTATTCACTTCGGAATGTCTTATATTTGTGTCTAAACCAATGTTGAAGTCCTAAAACGCAACAGTGAAACAAATTAAAGAAATGGTAGTCCTTTCCATTCATAGATATCACATAAAAAAAAGAAATAAAAGAACAGAACAAAACAGATGCCTTTCCTTTTAACTATGCTTTTAGTGTCATTGGTTTTGAGGAACATTTACTGATCCAAAACAGTGTTTAGTTTGCAATCAGAGATATGTTTGATTTCAAACTCAAATATTATCGGAGAAAATAAAACCATATATTCAGACAAATGAAACGATCTTTTTATGGAATTTTTCATTTTATGGTTAATTCCTCAAAAAGAATACCTCTAAAAATGTTGATGGTTTCAGTTGAATTACTTTTCTTTTGACTTCAAAAGTATTGATACTATCAATATTTATAAGTCAGAAATGAAGCTCTGATTCTTTAATTAATTAATTCATTTAATTTTTGGGTCAAATATAAACTTTAATAAAAAAATGAGACGATTTTCTATACTTTTCTCCTGAAAATTGTGAAAATAAATGAGTATTTGGTAGAAGCCCTCAAAATAGAGTTCTCTGAGAATTCTTATGGGGAATATTCTTGAGATTCTCCATTAAAATTCTTAGCCCTTAACTAAGTATGAATTGCTAGAAAAATGACCGAAAAATCAGTCGAATATTTTGATTAAAGACATAAAACATAATTCATTTTGATTTGAATCGAAAGTCATAAAAGATAACAAAAGGTTCGCCAAAAGAAACAAAAAAACCATTTGATTACAATTGTAGTAAAATTGAGAAATAAATGAACACAAATAGAGATTAAGAAAAACACAATATTTTGTAGAGAAGATATACTCACAAGAATTACCTAAAATTATTTACTTGCCATGCTCATTTATGACCAGAGTTTGGGTTTCATACTGTTCCGGGCGAATGAAAACCAAAGCGTATTTTACTCTATTTATGGCGAGAGAAAAAAAAAGAGAAAAATCGAATATATAATTTATCTAGATAACAGCTTTGGAAATATTCATATTAAAATGGCCTAAAATAAACTTTAATGTTAATCAGGGGAATAGATAATAAACATATATTTATTTGATTAGGACTAGAAAAAAAGTGAATAAATTGGATTGACCTAGAATTTAATAAGAATAAAATATTTCATTTTATCTCTTCAGTATAATTGAGTTAAAAAAATAAATCGATTGAATATATATTTTCTTTTTTTTGTCAAATCGATGTCTTCTTTTTGTTTTCGTGATCTTATTTTCAGTAATGATTTGATGTTTTGACAAAATATAGAATTAATTTCTGAGTATTTTTTTCGAGAAAGTCTTGATTTTTATTCATTTTGTCAATAGATTTGATAAAATGTAGTGATTTTTATATTTTGTATTATAGAATATCGAAAACAACTATCATATAAACTTTACATGTTTATTGTCGTATAATAAATAACAGTTCGATAAAGATATTTGTGAGTAAACCTTGAGATTTGAAACTCTCGTCCATTTTTTAACTAAAAGTGGAGCACAAATGGATTTTTAAACCAATTCTAAGCGATTTAAGAAAAATATCTGATACCTATTCTTCCGAATTTCTTTCTCAGAAAAAGTAATGTATTTTCACTCTTTTGTGAAGAATTTCTGTTGTGTTTCATAAAAAATAATAATAAAATTATCCATTTATTTGAATACTATGTTATTGTTGAACAGAATTCCTAAAGAATTAGTACATTTTAACTCTAATATTAATAAATATTAATATTTTATTTCTTTTCATTTGAATAAAATCTGAAATAGTCTTCAGAATATTTTTGTTGAAATTTTTAGATCAAAACTTTATTTCATACGAATCACTAAACAAAAAAAAGATATTATGGAAAAATGGACACAACTAATATGAGCAATACACTACCAATGCACTACCAATGCACTACCAATGCACTACCAATGCACTACCAATGCACTACCAATGCACTACCAATGTACTATCAATGAACTATAAATATACTACTAATGTATTACCAATGCATAAGTAATACATTTTTTTTTTATTTATGATAAGTGTGTTGACAGGAACGGATAATTTATCATGTTAAACTAGAGCATTTCATTTTTATTGAGAATAAATAAAACATTTCGATACAGAATTGTAAAACAGAAGGAGAATGATCAAGATCACTATTTCTATATCATTCAATGGTTTGCGAACAAAATTAAACTTTTGAACCGAAAAGATAGGAGTGTTTATTGATGTCATACACATAACTGAAGTGACATATTTCGAGTAACAGAGGGTTAGTCTTCTTATAGAGAAAGGCATTTGTTTGCAAAAAATCAATTTTTTGTTATATCGCATAAAATAGGAAGAAATGGAGCGCTTCGGGAGGCCTTTCCCATAGAATACAATTTTCGTTGTATTCATCAAAAACAGTCCTAACGTTTTTGACCGAATCCTCCCTTAGATTCAGTTTTAAGTAATTTCATAACTTCTGATATTTCTTTAATTGTCCTTCAATTTTACCAAAACTTTATTTTGAAAGACTTTCTCAACAAATGTTGAATAAAATATTGAACGCATTTTTTTCAAACATTTTCTTTGGTTACAAATAAATAGTTTTTAATATTTATTTTATCTGATATATAGTCTAAATATATAACTTTTAGAATGAATTCATTGCCTTTTTTATCATTTTAGCTAGACTCTAGCTAGAGAATTTGAAAAATGTAAAATGTCAAAATTAAAGTTATTTATTTATTATTATTATTTTATTTTCTAAACAATTGAATATCCAAGGTGAAATATTTACCCTTTATTATATTGTTTTTTAAAAATTATCAAATGGTATGAAATGTAATATCAAAAAATGTTCGCAAAATATTTTTAGACCAACCTATAAGTCATATCATATGACTTATATGATTATGTCCTAATATTTTGATACAAACACTAATTTCAAGCTTTAATTAAGTATCAAAAGTGACACTATTTTCATGGGGACAATACTTGCCAACATTTTAATTCCTTTAAATTATTTTAATTGATTTTTTGACTAAAATAAAGGCATTACATTTGTATTTATACTAAAATAGATTAAAAGATTTAGATTAGTTTTGTTCATTTAAAAAAACTATTCTAGTAAAATACCATGGTAACTTAATTAGTGTGAAATCTCTTAATATTTCGCTAAAGAAAAAGTTTATCTGAATTAAAACTATTGCTCTAAAAAACACTAAAATTTATCAAATTTTATTATAATTATACTAAACTTTAATTAAAGTTTACAAATTAGTAATTATTTTAGTAACGCTTCAATTGTTTTATTTTGGAATTTTAGAATTAATTGAAATAAAATATAAAAATGAGCTCATCTTTCAAGTGGTTGTTTAGTGACACATATATAAGAAAAGAAAGAATAAGGAATGAGTCAATTAACTTATTCTTATTATAATAAAACTGAAATTTGTTTTCATTGATCACAAGACTGGCTTTAGAATCAGGATATTTAAATTTCTTGGTCATTTAAATCTCATTAAATACAACTCAAGTATTTTGAATAATATGAATCTTAAAATAAAATGAGCCAAACAATCGATATGGCTATATATAAGCAAGATGAAGTAAACTCTTTTTTGGAGTTATTACTTAAAGTTTGAAGAATAAGTAATCAGTGCTATAATATATTTGAGGCAATTCTAGTGTTTGTAAAGCATTTAAATCTTAAATAAAGTGCCTTAAACTTTAAAGTAATTCAAGAAAATAAGAAATACATTATTTCGATGCATATCTTTTTCATAATAGGATTTTTCAAAATTCAGATCCAAAAGGAAAAGTTCATAGAGTATTACCACTTGTCATAACATTTCATTTTCTTTTTTTCTAAAGAATATGGAAAAGAATCAGACATTAATATGAATTATTATATTGATATTATTGATTGATCATGGTATTAACAAAGTAGACAGTTGGGCAAAACCAAGATATATATTAAACATATCTTTAGGTTCTAATCGTCTATAAATTATTTTTGATATGAATAAACAATATATTCTTTTATATGAATATAAACATGTTCAATTATTCTTTTCATGTCATTTTTGGTTTCGAGTGTTTGTTTGTTTGTTTGAATAGTTCTTGGTAATTTAATAAATGGGATGTGAACCCGTTCACAACTTTAATCAAAAGGGTGTCATTCTCTAAGAATGAATGAAAAGCTGTAAAACCAATACTAATAATAACACATTTCTAACATTTGTTGAGATGTCGTGATATCTATTTTCAATCATATATTTGTTGGCAGACATTGAATGAAAGATTAGTCTTTTCTTTACTCAAATGTTTTGCATTCCTTTAGAAATCTCAATGGCTTTCAAATTCAACATAAATATAATTAGTTATTATAAATGTGAGGCATATATTATATCATATTATTATAACTCTCTTTTGTCAACCAATTCATAACTGAGAAGAAAAAAATTACAAATTTTAATGAGAATTTGTAAGCAATTCATTCTAATGCTAGAAATTAAATTAAGCTATCAACATTTTTAACACTAAATGCACACCATTTTATATTTCATTTAATTCTTTATGAGAAATATTTAAAAAATATGTTAGTTTTATATCCTGGTTCTAAATGTTCTTGCTCGATTTTTCACATAATCTAAATTATTTGTAAGTAGTTCTAAGCAATAATGAGAGAGAGTTGGATGCTTTCAAAGGGGGATATTTTGTTAGATCCCATCTGTGGTTTTAACCATTTAATGATTAAACAAAATATTTATCCATCAAAAGTTACTTTTCGTTCAATGAATTGGTTTTAATATTATTACCTAAACTTACAAAAAGATTGAATGCATCCCAAAACCATATTTCATCACATTCTCTCTCTCTCTCTCTCTCTCTCTCTCTCTCTCTCTCTCTCTCTCCAGATTTAAGGATATTTTAGATCTTGTATCGGAAATAATCTAGGAAAACCTTAGAATTGCTTAAATAGTCAATAAATTATAATTTTTAAGAATATCTCATAAAATGATCAAAAAATATATTATATTTACCCAAAAGTTTACTCAAGAAATTGATTTGATTTGTGATATAGTGTTTGATTCAATCATTTGATACGAATGTGAGAAACGCGAAAAGAGAACCAAAAAAAAACATATTTTCATAAATAATTAAAAACATATCATTGAATGTACTTCAGAAGCGACGAATAGATTCGTTAAATTGATTGAACCCCCAAAAAGTCTTTGAATTGAAGTCATTTTAGCAAAAATAAGATTAAAACTAATTCTTAGTTATAAACTTTCAATTATAAAGACCTGACACTAAAATTCTAAAGTTTGACCTAATTTAAGTCAATTTGACCATGGTTAAATTTATTAGTAATTGTTTGTCGTAGACTTCAATAGATGTGCCTTCAGTTTAATTTTGATGAATCACGAGTTGCAGACATTTTTATATAGATTTTTATGGCAAAGGATTTAATGGAAAAATAAGTTTAATTATAGTGATTCTGAAATCCATTACTGTTAGCCTATTCTATACGTATTCACATAAACTTTATTATTTGAGCACTTATTATATGAAGGCATCCAATTAACTAAAATTATTTAAGAATCAAATTCCGGTTTAATGTATTAATGTATTTATCAAAATTTACTTTATTATTAACTTATGTCTAAAATACTGTCAAAAGTGATTCTATTGTTTTGTAACACTTATAATGTGTTCACCATTTGATAAATGATTGAAATCTAGTATTAATTATATTATATTATATAAAACAAATGAAAGTGTTCTTCAATATAGAAAATTGTATTTTAATAAAATAATTTTTTTTATGTTTACTTATAATGATTTTTAAATGACTTTCTTTGGTATCCCTCACAGTATTTGCAAGATTGCAATTTTTGCTGATTTTCTTGTTTTTAACAAATATTTGCTGATGTCTTCAATTTTATATAAACGAAACATCTTTTTATTTATTAGAAAAAAATTGTAACTTTTTTAATGTATTTTTAAAATTTTCAAAGTAATCTTGATAAGTTATTTCAAAATAGCTGAACTGACCAAGTATATTGTATTAAATATGGGTTATTTTCAAATATATCTTTCAGTTAATTTTATTGCTTTGCTTTGTTTACATTAAGTAATGAAAATAAATGTTAAAAATTAATCATTAAAATGTTATATTGAATAGTATGTACTTGCTCATATATCTCATGACATATTCTAAAATATGACTGAATAGAGTGTTTGTTTTAGACCTAAATTTTTATGAAAACTTATTTATAATATATTCAAATGTATTCATGAATTTAACTCTTGGATACAAATATTGGAGAATAGATTTCAAACAAAAAAGTGGAATAAAATCCCAGAGCGAGGGATGGCTTTTAAGGTATAGAACAGTCAAAGTCTATATTTTATAAAGTTTTCAAACTTAAGAACTTAAGTATTTTATTTGAATGTCATTCGAGACAATAAATTTAAGGTAAACCTAAAATTCTGGTCGACTCAATCAGATTTCATTACAGGTTTCACTTACTCACCAAATTAAAAATACTCTAGGGAAATCATCAAAAATTCCACTAAATGTTAACTTTAAGTAAATTTTATTTTATTTAATTTCACTATTTTATTGAGTCTTACATTTTTTGAGCTCAACTCTCATTGAAAAGCATTTCATTTTAAAAACTGTTTAATAAACAAATATCTGATTAAATCAAAATATTGGTTATATTAGAAGAAGAAAATACTTCAGAACTAACTCTTTATTTTAAGTTTATCCAAAACCTATCTCTGAATAATGAAAAGATATTATTAATAAATATGTTTTTAAAGAAAACCGTTTAATAATAGTTAGAAATTGTTAGAAATGATAAAAACATTTTAAAAATTGATATTTTCCTTAAAATTATCATTTTTTGAAGAATTTGTGAAATCCCCGATTCCTGTGGGAAAGACATAAAATCCTGTTCTAAACTCCTCTGGAATGGAATTCTTTGGCAATGCGTGGATCAAATAATCCAACAAAAATAGGATTTTCAAATTCATAAGTTTACTTATCCTAGATAATTCCTTTCCTCTAAATTATGTCTGTTCCATTTTTCTTATTAATTTATGTTAAATTCTTAATATTAAAGAAATACTTTCTTAAGAATATGTATCTTGGTCATTAGTACGAACAAATTTATTATTTATATAAGAAAATGAAATTATTTCATCAAGATTCATTAAGCCTTTTTGCAATGATAGCAAATAAGCGCTTTATTTAATCAAATCTTTAATAATAGATAAATCGATTCGAAAATTAAATGCAAATGAAGTGAAAAATCGATACATTTATGTGTTTTTTTATGTCAGAATAGACTCATTATTGACTCATATAATGAGAATTTAAGTAAATTAAGAGCATAATGAAATAGTACTGGTATTATACCCCACTCTAATCAAGAGTTTTGTATTCAACCACTAAAATATATTTATTGACGCAAATAAAATCCTAATTTTCTATCAATATTTGGGTTTCAAATTATTTTTGAGCCCAAATGAATACAAGTTTGTTAAGTAATCAGTCATTTGTATGTTTTTGATTTTAACGCATAATTTGTTGATTTGTTTGACATTTGTTTGATTCAATGTTCACTCAATTTGTCGGCTTTTCTTTAAAAACAATAGAATTTGTAAATGTCTGACGATTACAATATTGGGAACAGACTTTGTTTTATTTAAATCACTTAAAGATAATAAATATAAAGCAATTGAAAAGAGTCCTATTATTATGTGATCGAGCAATTAAACTATCACTTTAATGTGAGGGTAATATTACATTTATATTACTTTCATATTATAAAAGTAAGACTCAATATATAATAAATTCAATCATTTATTTCTTTTGGAAAACAATTCAAATAATGAAATTTTTAAACTTAAAATTAATTCATTTAAAATGTATAGAAGTAAACGATGAGACAAAAAGAGGTTATTCTCATTGTTTACTACTTTCGTTGAAAATTCAAAGCGTTTGGAAAAATATTTAAGATATTTGATCAGCGATTGTGAGAAAAGGATATCAAAGGATATATCAGTTCGTTAGTAACAAAAGCCATCGAGAATTTGTTTCCCGAGAACTCAATTAATTATCAAATATATGGCAATAAATTATCAGAGAATTCATTTGAGCCATTCTTTACTGAAGATCATTAAGAAATGATCCTCTTTTTAAACTCATAAAAATTACATCGCATCGATTAAACTGAATTAAGTTGACAAGGTGAATTATTACTTCAGCTTTCAATTCAATTAATTATCTATTTTACAACTCATCTTATGATTGATTTTATTGTATTTGTTATGAATTAAATTATTGTTTCGAAAAATTTCAATGAATAAAAAAATTCAAACAAATGATTACACATAAGCTTTCATACAATCAATAATATATACTCTTTCCTAAAAAGTGAGTCAAAGGCTTCGTTTGTTAGTTTGCGATATATGTAGAGCGAGTGTTGGATCAATAATATGATTTTCATTGGTTTACTACCAGTGCCACTACCATTCCTTTTACTAACACAGTCTGCACTGGAATTGAAGCGTAACGAAACACATAACTCTAAATAATTTTACAGTTAATTCGAAAATTTTATTCAATAAATTATAAAATTCCTAAACTCTTTTAAGTCAATTCTGGTAAATCAAAAATAGTAGCATGATAAATACTTTACAGACCATTGAATTTGAAATTACCACTAAATAATAAAAATCTAAAAGTGTTCAGCCGTCAGATCTGATATTCAAATGTTACATAAGATTTGGCAACAAATCTAAAATCATTACATTTACGTCAATCATTGTCTATAAATTCATTCGTATCTCTCCTTTTAAAATCTATAATAATTGTGACCTCAAATTAAATATTTTTAAACAATATTTTTGGTTAAATCTAAAAAATATGCTTTAAATAACTTTTCAGTGGATAATTCAAATTTAGTCAATTTTGTTGAAAGAAATTTCTTTCCCATCACTTACTAAAGTCAGCTTTTGTTTGGAAGTTGACTAAGATTTCTTCTGCTATCACTAATCTCTCTCTCTCTCTCTCTCTCTCTCTCTCTCTCTCTCTCTCTCTCTCTCTCTCTCTCTCTTTAAATTTTTTTTGACAGTTTTGTAATTAATTTCTTCCAAAATCTAAAACCAAATTTTCTAAAAAAATTATTTTCACTTATTTTGTAATTAATATACAATTTCTCCTATAATATGAGATCTCGTTATTTATATATAATTACTTATAATTGCCTTTAATTCATAAATTCTCGTTAATATCAATTAAAATTTGCCTTAATATCCATAATAAACATAATTATTTAGTTAATAACAGGAATTTAGCGTATTTAAGATTATAGATAAATGAATATAAGAAAACTGGACTAGAACATTTATTACAATTCTATTTGATTGAGTAAAAAATTATCTTGCTTTAAAAAACTTCAACTGACTAATGATATATTTTGAAGGAAAACAAATCAAACAAATTGACTAATAATTAGATTAGACTAAAAGAACACTTAAAGAACACTTTCCCGTAAAACACAAAAAGTTTTTTGAAGAATATATTCAGTGCTTTCAATCAATATTAAGATTAATTGAATTTTCAGTTCATTAATGTATTATCGTTTGTCTTAAGGAAACGGATTCATCGAAGGTCGAGAACTGGACAATTTCCTCAGAGAATTTGTTTCCTCTGTTAATGCCAGTGATGTCGGACCAGAGGTAATGTCTAATGAATTTTAGTCAAAAATTTGCTTCAAATATAAATAAAGTGTTTATTAGTATTTAACCAAAACTTTGTTCTCTTTTGACATAACTTTTCAAAATTTAGTTTATAAGTAAAATTGTTGCACAAGTGATAGCATCTGACCTGTCTCATTAGATTTATTTGTTCTTATTTTTTTAGATAAACTTTTAAAAATTAATGACTAAAATATCGAAAGACGTCTTTTCTTTTTATTAATTTATAAAAATAAAAAGTTTTTGGTTTCTATCGGTTTCTTTTGATGACTAAACAAGAGTTGAAAATATATTTTAGAATTAAGACTTAGAATTAAAGTATAATAACTTTTAAAACTCTAAATCACTAAATCTTTAGGAAATTCTCTCTAAAATTGAGTCTTATTAGAGAATAGACTATAAGTGTTATATCGAACAAATAAGTAGAAAATGAGATTACTTTCAGTCATTAATTTTGCAAAATTGTTGGGAATTAATAGAAATAAAACTATAAGAGAGTGTTTTCACTAATTTTAAATATTTAAGGAGAGCTACAATTCAATTAAACTGCAAATCCATTTGTTAATTAAATAAACTTGCTCAAACTTAAGATTATTATTCTTTTAAATTATGAATTAAATGTTTTTTAATGAATGAATAAATTGCTTTTACTTTATTTAAATCAATTGACAAAATTTCATAAAAATTTATAAAATGCTATCTTTCCTAAAGTATCTCATCATTTAAATCATTAGCATTTATCTCATCATTTTATTTATATTGGCAAGGTTGTTTTTAGCTCAATTGAGAAAATATAAGACCTTTTTATTTAAAATAAATTACATTTTATGCATACAATTTGTTGTAAATCGATGTCAGAGAGATCTTATATTCTCAAACTCAGACATAAGGGTTGACCAAAACTTTTATTACAATTGTTAAGAGTGTGCTTGCTCATATATAAATCTAGAAAAACAAAATTGAGGTTTTTGTTCAAAATACAAATGCATTTTTGTCTAACATTAGGGGAAAATGTTTAGAGAATAAAAACTATAGCCTTAAAGGAATGTTATATTGTGTTATGTTATGCTCTGTCGGACAAAATCGTCATTTTATTTATTTATTTATTTATTAACTCAAAGAATATCATCTTTACATGTATTGAATCGATAGCTTTAGGCTTATATTGGATGAGATAGCTTAGAGTGAGCTAGAATATTAGGACTTAATTATATTGGTTTATATCGAATACCTTCAAATATAGAGTACTTTTAAGTTAAAATATTTTCAAAATGAGATTCAAAAGAAAATCTAATAATACTATATATGAATCAAAACTTTGTACTTTTAATAACCACTTAATAGATTGTATAGTATTTTGAAATTTGATTTGTCTCCGAGTATTTAAGTATATTTAAGTAAATTGAAGTAAGTACATTTTGTACATTTATAAGGTTTAACATTATAAGGATATATTAAATTTGGATAAAAAGATATATTTATTGGATTTCCTTAAAAGAAGAGTTGAATTTTTGTAAATTTAATTTAAAATTTCATTATTCTATCGGTTGGGTTAAAGTCGACTACTTTTCACCAAACTCTTAAAATGGTGGCACAGAATTCCAGTGGCGACCCAGTAAGTCAACAGATTTGAGCTTGATAATGTCAGTTCAATTGATTTTAGTTTATTTGAACTACGGTTTAGACATATGAAAAACATCCTTAGAAGTAGTAGTTTAGGATTAGATGAGCTAGCTCATCTTTGTTAGTTCAAACTTAGAAACTGAAGGCATGACGTTTTGCTGGAATGTCTGAAATGCATTTGTAATACAAATATAAGAATTTAATTTATTGCAACTCATAAAAGCTATTGAATGTGGCCTTAGGCTCATTCTGTGCAATCTTAGAATAGTGTATGAGAATAAGTATGAGTATGAGTATGAGTATGAGTATGAGTATGGGTGCCCTCATCTCATCTCTTATCTATAATGGGTTTGAATCAAAGGCAGTCATTTTATGGTTTGTCTTCACGTTTTTCGAGAAAAGCACTGAATTAAAGTAAACAAATAAAGTGTATTAAACGATATTTTCAATCACTAATTAAGTGCACGTTTTCTATTCACAACACATCTCTTGTATTCATGTGATCACAGGAATAGTAGGAATCGTAAAATAAACAAATAGTAATACCATTTATAGTAATCCAATTTCAAAACTATTCATTAAATTTAATTATAAATTCAAAACTCAAAATTATGAAAATTAGTCACTTTTTGTGGTTTAGAGAACTAAAAATATTAGGAATTAATTATAATTTAGTCACTTATGATTAAATATATTACTAATAGAAATTCATTTTCGACAAATACTTCACTTATTGTTTAGCGTTAATTCAATACTACAGAGTCTGAACAGACTGTACTTCTTCTACGTTCTTATATACAAACTTATGACAAATACGACAATCATTTGATTTAGTTATTCTTTTAGATCGCAAAACACTTATTATGTCTAAAATATACTATTATTAAAAATATTTTTATTTTAAAAGCCCTTAACTTTGGACCCCATTTTTGCGATCCCTATTCAAAATCATTTCATTATTTTATACAAATTAAAATTTAATAGGTCTAAACAAATAGAACAAGTTTATCCATTTATTAAGTTTATCTTTGGAATAATTGTTACATGTTCAATATTACTAAATGAATAAAAACATATTCACAACATAATAGTTTTAATAATATTTGCTAAATAATGCAGTTTTTAATTGATATTATTTCTATTTATTAGTATACATGTATTCTTACCATTGAATTGAATATTAATATTAAATATAGATATGAATAGCAAAATAACTAAATAACTAAATAAGTGAATAAATGAATAAATGAATATGGTAATTTATATAAAAATTCTTTATGAAAATCATGAAAGTTGTTATATATTCTAAGTTTCAATGAATAAATCAGTAAAAGACTGGTTTTATTTGTTTCAAGTTTTGACAATTTTTAAGAAAAAGAAATTCAATGAAACAATTCATCAAATATTCAGTGAAATGAATACTTAATATAAGTATTGATTTCATTACTTGTCTTTCAGACCATATTTTGATATAAAAATATCGAATATTTTAAAGAATTTTTTTTAAGAATTACTTTATTATAAAATATTGAGTTTTTCTGACTTTTACTCAAACGAAGGGAAGAAATATTGGCCCAAATTTTAGGAAATGACTGAAATTAAATTTACTGGTGGCTAAAGTCAACTATTTTTCACTACAATTCTATATAACCATTTGGTTTATTAGAGGAAATTCTGACAGTTATTTGTGTTAAAGTCATTTTATCAAGGTTGTCGTACGTATTGATTAATGAGATTACTTTGAATTTACTGTCAGTTATATTACTTGTGTTATATAGTTTTGCTTTATTTGATTAGAAAATTGTCGTTCTATATATGTAATACTAAATAACATCAAATCTCACCTTGTTAATAATAATACCTTGGTATAATCTTTATTTTTCTTTCAAATGAAAAATTAATTTTATTTTTCATGAAATTCGATCGAAATTCTTGAATATAATGTTTGAGACAATAATTAGATAAAACCAGGGATGGCGAAAGGGTCGAGTCCTAGGGGGGGTATTTTGGCCAAAATACCCTACCCTAGACCAAAAAATGCCAACAGACCTAGTGTCTGTC
>JAQFZM010001843.1:0-15983 GCA_034695785.1 Galumna obvia | reverse complement strand
CTCAATAACTTTGAAAACATTTATTCAAATTATTATAATTAATAAATTAAATAAATTCTATAACATTCTCTTTATAATATTCACTCTATTTGTGTTCAGACCAGTTATCCTCAGTTTTTGTCTTCAATAAAAGTCAATCTAATGATTGATTCAACGGATTTTTCAAGAGTTGGTTTTGTCTTATATTTAATTGTTTGAGAAGTTGTCGGTTCTCTCGTTATTATTTGTGAATAACTTTATATTTATTAAGAAATATAACAAAATCTCGAGATTTGTTTAATTCAAAAGAATTCATTTTTTGAAATTCAATTTCAAATTTTAGTCTCAAATACTTGAAAAAGTCTTAAAATTAGATTTCAATTCTTAGAAATGTTATCAAAACTAATTATAATTGTATCGACTATTTTGAGTCCTGTCTTAATGCAAGCGAACTCTACTCAAACAGACCTAACTATTGGACAATTATGTAGTAATACATTGCTTCAAATGAAAGTTGAACACGGATTCAGAGTCGGCACTTATATCTGTTTAATCGGAAAAGTAAACCACACTTCGGTCGATACATTTGGTCCCAGAACTGTCATTCGGTTTACGCCGAGCCTTAATGACAGTAATCTCTTTCGGGAGCCATGGATTTGGAATGAATTTAAATACGCGACTGAAAAAGGAATCGATTACATCATTACTACCGATGATTTGTCGCCACTTTTTAAGAACCAAACATCAAATGAACTCTTATTTTACGTTCGGAATCAGGTTTTGTTTATCTCTTTTGAAACTCAAAATTTAAAACCAATTTCTTTCTTAGAGTACAGTATTTGCCTTTACTGTCGATTACTGGAGTAATTATTGGGTAAACAATAGTATAAGTGTTCCCACTTTTACTATCGGTCAGCACAGAAAAGTTCAAGACTCAAATCACGATTACGACACATCCGGAGAAATATCCATTAGTTTTCTTCTAAAACACTTCCCGGACTCTCGCTATGATAAACCGCGTTTCGTTCAATCAGTGATGTTGTATAACAGGAATGTCGGCGATGATGGCTTTCCCCGAGTCTTTGCATTGGTCTATACCAGACGTATGACACTTTTTCTCGACATTTTTTTTTGTTAATTAATTTGAATCAATAGATGTTTTCGATGGACAACCGGTATATATGAGACACTTTATGAAAAGTGAACGCCATAAAGTGAAAGACTATAGGGGACCAGAATATGACAGTTATTACCTGAGTTGGTACTTCGATCCGGCCAATCAATTTTGTCAAACAGTGGCTAATTTACCCTTAAGTGTTGTTCACTTCCGAACTGATGAAACGATTGTGCCCGGGGGAAGATCATTTGCAAGACAAATCTCCGTTAAATTCCTCGAGTTTTTCCCTCTCTATCACCAACGAATGCACTTACTTTACCCACATTACCGAAACGATACTTTGACCATCGAAACTCTTGAGTCCAATATCCCAAACAGTTTTATCTGTGCATCGCCTCCATCTGGTAATCGTAGTTTACCTTGGGCAGTTCCATGTGCTGGTTGTATCAGGGAAATTGTATGGGTTGAAGATAAAGCCAGATGGATCAATATCTTTGAATCGGAACAATACTCCAGGAATTTTACTTTTGTAAGACTTTTGCTTTTGATTCAAAAATTTAATTTAAGTTCAATTGATTTCAGGCAATCGCTTTGATTGTATTGACTGTTATCTTAATTTTTGTTGTTTTCATTATTGGAATTATTTTGATTTTAAAGAGAATTTATGGAAAGTCGACCACAAATACAACAAATAGTCTTTAATTTCAAAATTTTATTCATTTTATTTATTTATTTATTTATTTATTAATAAAAATTCATTGAATTTCAAAGGTATAAAAGAATTACTTTAGAATCAATACTTAAAAACTAAGTAAACATAAGAAAACCATTCATTTAAACCTTAATTTTGAATTAAAATTATTTTATATAATTTTGAATTCATTTTAATGGAAAACTTAATTATTAATTCATATAAACATTACTTAACATTTAGTTATTATTATTATTTATAATACAGTTTTCGATTTAACAAGATCGCTGTTGCCAGCTAGTTTACCTTGTTAAATCGAAATCTTGTTAAATAAAGTTCATTTTGTATTATCTGGGAGCGTTTGGTGCTTTAAGTGCACCTTGTTATATCGAGTCTTGTTATATGGAGGCCGAACTGTATATATGAATATTATATGAATATGCTATCATATATGAATATTAGTGTTTATAAATGAATAATAGAGTTATTCTTTTAGACAATTGATTACAACTATTAATGTATGTATGTAGCATGGTGCTTTTGTCAACACTTATATGAATCACTTTAAAAACTTTTCCTAAATTTAATTATATTTAATGGGTTTTTGTTATAATAATTCCTTCAGTTAATTCATTCAACAGTAACTGTTGTATAACCAAATGCATAATCATATGAATTGTCATTTGATTCATTGATTATGAAGTTATAGTTCTGTCCCTAAACTTCTCACAATTTCAAAGTTTTTGTTTAATTATTTGGGTTTAACTGTAATTCGAGTAATTTTTAATAATAATTAATTATAATTAATTAAGTTTTGCAAACAATTTGAACCTAACTTTTGTTAAAACACGTAATAACTGAACGAACCATTCATTTGACGAAAAGACTGTTTTTTTTTAACAAAACAATAAATTGACTCAAATTTAATTGAATTTAATTATAGTTAAAACAAAAATCGGCAAAAATGCCCCGAATTATGATAAAAGGAGGCGTTTGGCGAAACACTGAGGATGAGATACTAAAGGCTGCGGTTATGAAATATGGAAAGAATCAGTGGTCACGAATAGCATCACTTCTTCACCGAAAGTCAGCGAAACAATGCAAAGCGCGTTGGTTTGAATGGTTAGATCCATCCATTAAGAAGACTGAATGGAGTCGTGAAGAAGAGGAAAAACTCATTAATTTGGTTCGACTGATGCCAACCCAATGGCGAACCATTGCATCAATTGTTGGTCGAACGGCATCTCAATGTCTCGAACATTACGAACAGCTATTGGACCAAGCTCAACATAAAGATGATGACAAGGATCAGATCACTGATGATCCTCGAAAATTAAAGCCAGGTGAAATTGATCCAAACCCAGAGACAAAACCGGCTCGACCTGACCCTAAGGATATGGATGAGGACGAACTCGAAATGTTGAGTGAGGCTCGAGCTCGACTAGCAAATACTCAAGGTAAAAAAGCTAAGAGAAAGGCCAGAGAGAAACAGTTAGAAGAGGCCCGACGTTTGGCGAGTCTTCAGAAGAGACGCGAACTTCGAATGGCGGGCATTAATATTGGGTTAAGAAATCCAAAGAAAAAGAAAGGAATTGATTACAATGAAGAGATCCCTTTCGAAAAACCAGTTCCCGCAGGTCTTTATGACACTTCCCAAGAGATCTATGATCCACAAGACTTGGATTTTAAGAAATTAAGACAACAACAACTCGATGGCGAACTCAGAACTGAAAAGGAAGAGAAGGAAAGAAAGAAAGACAAACAAAAGTTAAAACAACGCAAAGAAAATGATATGCCGTCACAACTGAATAGCGCTGACGAACCCCTTAAAAAACGAAGTAAATTGGTTTTACCCGAACCTCAAATCTCTGACACAGAGTTAGAACAAGTGGTCAAATTAGGAAAAGCGAGTGAATCCGTTAAAGAGTCTATAGACGATTCGGGAAGTCGTGCCTCCGAAGGACTTTTGGCCGACTATTCCATTACTGCACCGACAGCTGCAATGAGAACACCAAAGACTCCTTCGATGAGTCGGGAAACCATTCTAATGGAAGCACAGAATTTGATGGCTTTAACTAATGTGGACACTCCTCTAAAGGGTGGCGTAAATACTCCTCTTCATGATATCGACCCTTCAATTACCGGATCACTAACTCCTGGAGGTATTGGGAAAACTCCCGTTTCAGTTACACCAAACAATATGATCGCAACTCCTTTTCGAACGCCTTCCGGACAGGAATCTAATACAGGAATGACTCCTCGAACTCCGAGTACAGTTGGCCCACAACAGACACCTCTGGCCACTCCTTTAAGGGATAAATTAGCCATAAATCCAGAGGAAGCCCTCACTTTCGACGACGAAAGGTCTGCAAAATTGCAACAAAAAGAGACAAAAGAATTGTTAAGAAAAGCGTTATTGTCATTACCCACTCCTAAGAATGAATATGAAATCGTTGTTAATGATAATGAAGAAGAGGTGGACGACGTGTCCACAGACACAAACGTTACAATCGAAGATCAGGCAGACATTGACTCCAGACGTGAAGCCCAACATTTAGAGGAGATTTTGGCTGAAAAGAAACGTCAGTCACAGGCAGTGCAAAGAGATTTTCCCCGACCCACAGATATTAACAATTCAATACTGAGAACTGGCGCACAAAATGACCCTCAACTCAATGATATTCAAAAGGCAGAAGAACTGATTAAACAAGAAATGATAGTTATGTTACATTACGACTCCGTTCACAACACAACTGATAATCAATTGATCGCTAAAACCCTTCGAATGCGTAAAAATGACTCGAATCCAAACGCTCCACATTTGGCTTATTTGGAGAGACATCCCTACCATAAATTCACTGATGAAGAGTTGGCCGACGCTCGACATTTGCTTAAAGAAGAAATTGAAATCGTAAAGAAAGGTATGGGACATACAGAGCTTACTTTCGAAGGTTATTGTCAAGTTTGGGATGAATGTCTTTCCCAAGTTCTCTACATTCCTTCACAAAATAAATATACTCGAGCACAATTAGCAAACAAAAAGGATAAGATTGAATCTCTCGAAAAGAGGTATTTATTTCTTTAAAAATTCAATGTTTTTAATATTTAATGTCCGATAGACTGGACTCAAATCGGTCTCATATGACAAAAGAGGCCAAAAGGGCCGCAAAAGTGGAAAAGAAGTTAAGAATTACTTTAGGGGGATATCAGTCAAGAGCTCAACAATTGATAAAACAGACCAATGATTTGGTAGAACAGGTCGAACAGACATCGCTAGAATTGGTCACATTTTCAGTTCTCAAAGATCACGAAGAAATGGCTATTAATAAGAGGATTGAGGTATTATTTTCTCTTTTTTTTACATTTTTACTGACTTTATTCCGAACAGTCATTAAGTGATGACGTGAAGCGACAAAATGAAAGGGAAAACACTCTCCAACAGAGATATGACCACTTGATTCGCAAAAAAGACTCTCTTATGACTGAATTGGAGAAACATCAGGTTAAGGACCAAAAGGAATAAATAATATATAGACGTCTTTCGTCTTTAATTTCAATATTTTGTGTATATATTTATTGTATTTATTGAAAAATTTGTGTTTAATTAAAACCCAATTTATGTCGTTTTTTGTTATAATTAAACCGAATATTTTTATCATTTCTTCACTCAATTGTCTTAATTTTATTTATAGATTTATTGATTCAATTATATTTCAGTCTTTATTTTAGGAGCAATTCTTTTGATCTTTTTTTCTATTAATGGAGTATTAATGCTATTAATGGTCTTCAAAGTGAAGCCCATTTGGGATATTATATGAATAAATAGAAAATGTTGTGATAAAAATGGATATAAAATGAAAGTTTCAGATGTAAATCACATAACTTTCTATTGTTATGAGTGTTTCATATCTATGTCGACACAGAATTGCATATTAGTCTCAATCGATATTATCCTCAAAAGACAACTTTTATCTGAAATCAGTGACAGAATATTATAAAAGAGTATTACAATAATCCAATTCTTTTATTTCTTTTCTCAAAAGTTGTTTAAAAATTAAGTTTTAGATTATATTGAATGACAGGAAAAGCGCTCAATAAATCGATAGACTATTTGTTGGACTCAAGGGTTCAAACAATTCTGTTATTGAGTCAAATCCCGGACAGTAATCAGTTGGAGACCAACACTGAAAGCAGTGACCAAATGCTAGTTTAGTCCAAAGAAATCTGAATTTTTATACAAAAGTAATCCATTGATCGCAGATTTGATGAAAAGTTTTGCTAAAGAACTGGAAAAAGAGGTCAAACCTTTTTATTCATTTTATGGTCTCATGGGTTCTATTATTCTTTGTGACCACTGAATGGATTAGTGGTTGTCTTTTCAATCATTAAATAAGAATTGATTCAAATTTTACAATAAAAGTTGAAAACAGTATTTCAAAGACAGAATTTGAATTCATTTAACATTTAAACTGAAATTTCGGGATATATTTTGAGTACAATATAAACAAATCTTATTTTAGATTTCGTATGAAAAGAGAGGAAAACTTTAATAATGTTTGCATTTCAGAGCTTTTATTGATTTTTCAATGCATTTGTTCCACTCTTTTGTCGCTTTTTATCGTTTGTCATAAAACTCTGATTTTATTTGGATTCACACAAAAAGACTATAAATGAATGAGAATTCCATCAAAAATGAAAAACAAAACAAAAAATCAAAAACTTTTCAGAAATGAATTCATTTGTTTTGAGAAAAAATGTAATCTTAATAAAAAGTTTAGACAAAAATCAAATTTAAGTTTATTAAACATTCAACTAACGAATATAACCAAGTTTTAAAAAGTTATATTTAAAGATAGGCTCTTGGTAAGATTCTATATTAAAGTTTATTTGAAAATTTCCATTCGGTTAAACTCAAAATCGAGATTTTATTTAAAAAATTCCTTAATTTAATTAAAGTTAAATCAGGAAAAGGGTTATATAAAGTGCAAAAGAATGTACTAGCCCAATTAGGAATTGGATATTTTACAAATGGCTATTATTCAAATGTCTAATTTGATTATTTTATGAGAGATCACCAAGGACCAATTCTGAGTTAAAGCCAATTAAAGAATGGAATAAATAAAAGTTTTGGCAAACATTGGAAAATAAAAAAATAAAAAGAGAGTAATAAAATTGTCGTCAATCAAGGGTAAAGTTTTATCATGCTCACACAAGAAGCTGTTCTTTATATCCTGTGCTGGCGGTAATCCATTTAGTTATGATTTATTACATAACTATTTCTATGGAATATAAATAAGAGAATATTTTGTGAATATTTTGGACTAAATTTTTAATAAAAATTTTATGTTAGAAATGATGTCTGAATTCAAGAAATTTACTTAAAATACATAAAATTTAAGAAAAATTAAATTATTTCCAAAAATTTTATGAATGGAATAACAAATTAGTTAATGCGTTAAAATACAAGAATTTGAATTAAGAATATTCTTCAATGAAATATTTAATGGTTATGTTCAAATATAGGCCATGCACAATTAAGCAAGTAGGATTTGCGTATTTCGAATGTATTAGATTATTGTAACCATAATTAATAAACGCATTTTTGACGCAAATGTAGTCAAAGAAACTCTAATATAGAGTAAAAGATTTATGTTTTCCGTTAAGAATAACTCAAACCTAAAGATTAATTGATAAACCGATTATATAAGTGATGGCATCGACTCATTCTTTTTCCATTTCTTTCGACAATTATTTTGTTGTAAACCTGATTAGGTTTCAATAGTAGTGGACCTAAAGTTTCACTCAAATGTTTTACTATTAGAGAAAATAATTGGTTTTTGAGCCAAAAGGGAATTTATCGACTGAACCTCAACGAGTCAGACCACTATTGGTTTTACCTCTAAAACTATTGTCAACACAAATATGAGTTTCGGCTGAAATGATATTTATTTTTTTGAAAATAATATATTAATTTGAGATAAATTACAAAATAATTGGAAATTTTAGAATTAATAAAAATATAAGTGAATTATAGTTTAATTATTATTAAATTAATGATTCGTGCAATCAATGAAAACATTAATTATATGCTTGATAAAATACTAGATTTTTAGTAATTTATTCAAAAACAAATTTAGACAAGATCATTTATATTCTAAAATTTTTAAAAACATTCCTGAATTATATAAAAAGGTAATAAAAATGTTAAAATAAAGTCAAAATAAATTTGTTTTTACTTCAATTTTCTTAGAATTCAACTGAAAATTATTATTATTATTGAGTTTTTTATACTATTTTTGCGAAATATTTTGAATAACTTTATGTTTGTTTTGTTTTGTTGTTTCGGGTAAATTTCACTTGAATGAAAAATATTCATAAAATAATCTTGTTTAAACACATTTACATTCCTTTGTTTGTCTTAAATATTTTATATTTTGTTTTTTTTCCAAAAAAATAGTGTCAAAAAAGTACTAAATTTTTGTATATTTTGTCAAAAATAATTTTCAAATATTTGAGAAAAAGTGGAATAACAGGAAAACCCGCGAAAAATTCCGTAATTTTAATCCAGAAATTGATTTTTTTATTGTGGATATTAAAGCCCACACTTTTAGTCGATTTGCAAACCCAAACCTAAATCGTAAAACCAGAAAAGGGAAGAACAATACCGAAATCCCAGTTTAATTGTATATTTTATAATCACATAAATCAAAGTTAGAGTTTATAATTTGTTTAAATAAAAAACATTTATTTCTTTTAAATTAAGTCCACAAAAGTTAAAATTCCTTACATTCTATGTATTAAAAGAAATTGAAGGCAAACTTTTTTTCAATGAATAGAGTTTTGAAAATATTATATTTTTAGTAAAAATCAAATAATTTTATTATCTCTCTGTTAATAGGAAATCGATAAATAATAAAAAAAATCTTTTAATAATAAAAAATATCAAATATCATGGCATTCATCTTGGTGAACTGAACAAAAATATGTAAACAAAATTTGTGCGAACGACCACTCCTTTACCCGAATATCTTAAAGTTTTATTGTATAAAAAAATTGTGAATAAAATATGAATGAATTCGACTAAACTTATAGTAATGAATAATATGAGTATGATTATTTTTCAGGATAAAATGAATATAGCAATCCTATTCATTTTAGGTTAAAACTTACAGATGTATCAAACAAACCATTTATGCAATAATTAAACTAATAATTATTATTATAATTAAATTTCATTCATTTAATGTAATAAAAAAATGTTCTCTATTTATGAAACTTAAGCCTAACTTATTGATACAGATCTGTAGTCAACACTATTTCCATAAACTTTTAAAAAATACTACAATTTTTACAAATTTTTATATTAAAACATTTGAGAAAAATGTTTGAATACCCAAAATTACCCAATTTTGTGGGTAATCTGTTATTCTTATTTTGGCCTTTATTTGATATTAGGTGTTGGAAGATGTGATGTGATGTTGATCATGCTCATTTTTGTTCGTTTTGTATATTTTCTCGTTTAGTCGTTGAGTGAAAATCATTGATTGCGTATGAGTTGAGTCCTGCGTATTGTCAACACTTGTGTTCAGACGTCTTATCAGTAGTTTTTGTGTTTTTATTGTCCGACCATTTGTTGATAAAATGGATTTCTTTCAAAACATAATCAAAACGACTGTCACTAAAGTCGAAAATTTTAGTAAATCTTCAAACAATGAGTCGACAAATATTACTGAAAACAACAAACAGTGCGACAAAAGTGAAGACAAACCACAAAATGATAAACAAAGTGTTGCAAACGATACAAAAAATGACCAAAACATTCATCGCTCGAGTTCTGAAGAGACCGATGGACCCGATGACGACCAAATTGAAGTCCTCGAAGAGGAGACAACAGAAGACAAGACAACAGCCACTGAAGTGTCCCATAAAGCCATAGAATCGGCCAAATATTTCGGTAATTTGATATTCTCTGCGGCCAATAGAGCCGGACATACAGTGGGACAGACAATGACCGCAACCGCCAAACAGATAAAAAATACGGTTGAAAAGGCAGCCATTATGCAGGACTTCACTAAAGAACAGCAGGAATTCATAAAAGAGCATGGTGGTAAAAGTGAAGTGGCAGAACCGCCCTGGGTCGGATGTGAAGAGGAAAACAAAGTCAAGGAAGAGATTCTGACCCTCTCTCAGGACAAAAGAAATTTCGTGAGAAGTCCTCCGAGTGGTGTGCAGTTCGCCTTTGATATGGATTCGTCATTACCCACAGCTTTGGCTCTTCTCAGAGAAGACCCGAACCTCAATAAAATGCGGTTCGAAATTGTGCCGAAACTCGTCAAAGAAGAGACGTTTTGGAGGAATTACTTCTATCGGGTTTCTCTTATAAAACAGGCCACACAATTGTCTTCTTTTGATAAGAAGGGCGCCAACGCTTCCTGGTCTTCCTCTCGTTCTTCATCAGCCGAAGGTCCCGATGATCCGACCGATGATCAAAGTCCTACCGGTGCCGAACCTGAATTCGTTTCTGACGCATACCAGGGTTCCCACGTCACAGATGAAGAGGTGCGCAAAGGAATGAGACAATTGGGTGTCAGAAAGGATAGCAATAAAGCCACTGACGGTATGCCTTTCTATCCATTATTTATTTACTTATTTTCTTTGGACAAAAAAATCATTCAATTAGTGGTTGAATGAAAAGCCACTCAATTCCTGATCCCTTATTATTGACAATAGAACTCAAATCTTGTTTTTGTTTGATTTCGATGTCAGAACTCCTTTGATTAGATTTCAATGTCTATAGGGGTTGACAGGAGGAAGGATCAAACAAATACTATACTCTTAAATAACAGTAAAAAAGGTTTACTCTATAAATGATTTATAAAAATCTCATAAATAACTTTTGAAAAGATCTGTCGATTTCTATTAAATATTAAAAATACGAAAAACTTTAGCCTTTATTTATGTTCTCTTTTTAATGAAAAAGTTTTCAATTTTCACATTTATATTCAATTTTACCTAAAATGTTTGCACATCTCTTTTGATCCCCTTTTGGTTATTCCTTTTATTTTATTTTTATAATCTTTTTTATATTCCATTCATTTTTTTATGAAATTAACCTATTGTTGACTGAATTATATATTTTCAACATTTCTTTGATCTAAATTAATACAAAAAAAGCATTGAAACTGTTTTAGTGCCCACACATTATGTGGTATTCGTGTGATTTCACCAAAACATTAAATTAAAGGAATAGACAGGACTTAAAGCTTTTCAAACCTATTTTTATCGGATTAATAGTGGCCTCACTTTTAGTTCATTTTCTTTGTTTTTATCAAAACAAAAGTTCTCCAAATATTTGATGGAATTCTTCTAATAAATGAATTCACAGAATATTCTTATAATTCAATGGTTGTGATCCCTGTTATGACTCCTTTTGGGGTAATTTATAATTCTCTGAAATGCAGTAAAATATAATAATTTGAGAAATACTTTTCAAAAACCGAATTAAGTAATAAATGGGTGCAAACATTTGAAGAATGAAAACTTAAAAAACCATTTTTTGTGTCCTAAACTTTAATCTTTTATAAAAAACAGATGTTATAACTTCACTCAAAATATGAAAGTTTTAAGTTATCTTGGTTACTTTTTTTAAATCAGATATTATTTAATCTTTATTATATGTGTTATCGGTTTAGCAAGATTAGTTTATTTAAGATTAGTTCACTTAATAATACTGTTAGTAAGGGTTCTCTAATAATTGGATGATTACGAAAGAAATCTCCTAAAATCTGACAAATATATACTTTTATGACTTTTTATCCATTTCTGTTCATTCATTACAATTACGTATGACTTTTGTCAGAGACTTATATTTAAGTCCTAAAATAACTTTAGACTAACCTTTTTATGGTTTTCTTCTTTTCTCACGAAAAATGTCAGAAATATTGATTTCAATTGAAAAATAAAATTATTTGAAATCAAAAATATGTTTTTCAAATAATTAGTAAATTGTTTTCAATTAATGATTAGAGTTTCCATAAATAATTAATTCAAATCACAGAGTAAGGGCTCATTTTTCCGGTTCATTATTTAAAAAATAATTTATTAATAATATACTATTTAAGTATTCAAAAGAACCAATTTTTTATAAATATAAAATATTCCTGGTTAAATAATTGTTTTATTAAAATATCTTCAAAATATAAAATTAAATCAAAATGAATATTAAAAAATACTATTATAGTATAGTATATATAATATATTATTGATTAAATGAATTAGTGAAGGGTTGACCCATTTTTATCTATTAATCATTATTTTGAAAATTGAATTTGACGTTAAATATACTAAATTTGAGTTAAGATTAAATACTTTAATAAATAAATTCATTAATTTTGATCGAAATCTTATTAATTATTTATTCAGAATAATAAAGTTTTTATTTTCTTCCCTATATTTTAATTATAATTTATAGGAATATAATTAACTTTTAATTAGTTATTTAGTTATTTTTATGAACTATTTTTATGAACTCACTTTAATAATAGTGAGTATTAGAACTTCTATTTAGCCTAAATTGGATACTCTAGTGATGACTAATAATTAATTTCGAAGATTAACTTAATTATTATTTCAGTATTGAATGCATTGAAAATATGAGCATTAATTTAATCAAATCCTAAATAAATGAGATATCATTTGAATTTAGAACTAATTTTTATGCAAAACTATTCGGTTAGGAAAGGCTCAGAATTCATTTACTCAAAACTCATTTCAATTGATGTTGGGTTGTGTTGTACTGCAAAATTGAAGTAGGGTACTCTTTATTTTAAGTGATTCTTAACCGATTTATTAAGAAAATGATAGGCTATTACTAGAACTAGAATTAAATTGCATTTATAGTTCTCTCGTTTTATTATTAATTACTGTTTCACTACTATTTCAGTGAAGTTTATTAATGCCTTTAAATGATAAAGTATTTAATGCTTTGTTTCCTAGATATTATTGCTACTTAAACTAAACAAGCTCATTTAGACATTATTTTAAAGTTTAATCATTAATTGAATAATTATTAGATAAATAATTTGTTGTTTTGTTTAGATCTCGAAGAAGAGCTAAATAAAGATCTTCAAGAGTTCGAAGTAGTGGCCGGCGATGCCGTTCATATCGATGAGGAAGAGCTGGAAAGAGAGTTGGCAGAGATGGACATCAAATAATAATTAAAATAATTCTATGGAAATGTTGATAAATATTAGGCTTCAAATAATTGTTTTGAAATATATTTTAATTAATTGTATTTATTTTCTATGAGTTTATCGTCAAAACTAAACAAAAAGAGACAAAACATAGGAAACAGTTTACAAAACTAAGTCATTCCAATCGATGTCTTATTTAATCCGAAAAAAATTGTTTTTCTAATCAATACTTTGAGTTTAATATCGAGAATAAGTTGTATTAAGAATTCAATATAATATGCAGTAATTATTTGATGTATTTTCTCGCGATTCCTGCCTTTCATTGGTTTCGAGTCATAAATATTTGGGTTAAATTCAATTTCGATGAAATTGTTTTTTATTGATTCGGAAAACATATCTTTCAAATTGATTTTTATGATCCAAAATTGTATATCTTATTATCAAATTTGTTTTAATGCTGAGCAAAGTCTACACTTCCTTAAGGACTGTTAGACTCATTGACCGCACATCACATCAATTCTGATATGGATTTAGGTTTACTTTATATTCATTTATAATATAATATATATAAAACGGGAACTGTTTTCTGATTGAATGTTTAAACAAAGTTTATTGTAATTAAAACCATTTTCTTAATGTATTTAAAAAACAAAATATTTCTGTTTTTAATGAATTGATACAATTTGTGATCCGTTTATTTGTCGATCAGTTTTTTTTAATGAAAAACTTATTTCATTCAAAAATCAAAGACTCATTTCTAAAGCCTTTAATTTAAAACAATTATCTGTTTATTTGTTAAAAATCTATTTAAAATCAAAAACAGTATAAAACAAAAACTATTAAATTGTTTAACAGAGAAATACTGATTAGTGACTAAAAATCCATTGAAATGTTTGTGAAAATTGTCTGATATTTAGAAGACATAAATATATTAGACTTTAAAATAGTTTTGCAATAATTAATGGTTTAAATTGAGTCTAAACTTAATCCCTAACTAAGACTTGATTTCTGAGCAAATTATCAGTTAATTAGTTATAAATCCACTCAATTGTGTTAACAATTGTTTCCGAAATTCAAATATGAAAATAAAAACTGTTTTATAAAAAAAAAATCAAATTTATTTCAATTCATAAACGACTAAAACCTAAAACAATGGACTCAATTAGTTCTGACATCATTAACAGTATTGGGAACTTTCACTTCTAAGCCATCCATGTCTTTGTTGAGGAATACCTGACAGCCCAACCGCGAACTGTTTACCACAAATTCATTATTAGTTCCAAATTATTCACAATTAATAGACTTACGTATCGGTCAGATCGAAGGCCAGGTCTAACATATCGAGCTCTTCATCTGTGGGTTTGTCCTCTATCTTATCGAAGTCCTCTTTTGCGAATATTAGATGACAGGTTGAACATGCAAGAGTACCCTCACAGGCACCTTATTATAAATAAATAATCTAGTCAATTTTTAATTATTTGTAAATTAAATATGAAATTCATACCAAAACCATCCAAATCGATGTCATTATTAACGACAACATCTAAAAGACTGTCCCCTTCTTTGGCCAAACCTTCGATACGTGTGCCATCGTTTCGGACAAAAGTAACCCGAATACTATCCAATAGTAAACAAATGATTAACCGATAAGTAATTCAATAAAAAATTAGGTTCAATACTTGGCTTTTGTTTTGGGTATTTGTTTGTCATTTGTATCACTATTTGTCTGATAATTATTTAAAGTAATTGTCCTCTGATTTGAAGACTGACACAAATGTCTAAAATTATTTGAATGAATTGATTTAAAGCTATTGAGAAGAAGCGCTGAACTGTAAACATATCGCGGATAATATAAGTGAAGACAATTTGATAGACAATTCAGTATTTGTTTATTCATGTCTTTCATGTGATTCTCAACTTTTAGCCAATAATTCAATGCATTCACTCATTCAGTGATTTTGACATTTATTTCATTATATTTTCATAAAATATTATTATTTTAATGTAATTTTTGTCTAAAATTGAGTCAAATATAAGTCATTAAAATATTTTTTATCTCATATTTAGTGTCATTTAATTTAATAGTTTTGTTTTGATTAGTTTTTTTTAATGAATATAACGCGAAGTTTTCATAAAATGATTTTACTTTTATTTGTAATGTTTTTCAGTGAAAACTCATAAACAGGAAAAGTGTTGAAAATCAACCAAATATTAGTGCCCTTCAAATATGACAGAAACAAATGCCTTTAAATTTAGCCCAACTTTCAAATAAAATATTAAAATTTGAAAATTTCCTAATTGAATTAGCTCTTTTTAATATACCAGGTGATTTTGTGTCAAATAATTATCAATATTTTACATTTTTGGGGTTTATTTTGTTTTTTCTTATAAATTAATAAATCCTTTAATCCCTTTCCCTTTTGTTTACACTTTTTATGAATACATTTTATTCAAAATCATTTAATTAATTATTTAATTCGAAAAATTGATTTTTCATTAAATTAATTAAAAATATTGAAAACCAAAGCGGAGACTCATTTTAAGTGACCCCTAATAATGAAATTCCGGTATTTTATGAAAATTAAATATAAAGAAAGGATTAAAAAGGTTTGACTTCGTTTCGCAATCAATAGTCGGCATACAATACATGAAAAAGATTTGTAGATATTTTACATTAAAAGAACATTATTCTTGAGAACAAGAAATTATTGTGTTATCTAAAGGCAGCCATTTTTAACGATTGATATTTCATTTGGTTTTCAACAATGAATTCAAGACATCGATAGAGATATGAATTTAAATCAATTGATTTATGGTTTTATTTAAAACTAAATTTAGCCAAAAATAGGACAACACTTGTGAACGGATCCAATAAAAGATTAAAACTAAATTTTGTGTCCATTTTTGGCGTTTTATTCCGTCTTTTGATTTTTCATTTCAAAAAACGGTTCAAAAACAGAAGGAATTTATAATTAAATTAATTTTATAATAATTTAAACGAATT
>JAQFZM010001842.1:0-15997 GCA_034695785.1 Galumna obvia | reverse complement strand
ATATGACATTAATTATTGGTCGATAAAACACGTTCCTATTTATCTTTAATCTTCATAAAGTAATGTCGGTTGCTAATGATAATATGTCACAAATATGCTCAACTGAGCAACTTTTGCCCAACAATATTCTAGGTCATTTAGAGCTTGCAAACCTTATTTTTTATCATATAATTAATGATTAAAATACTCTTGGCATTAAAACAATAGAATTATAGGTTTAGTAACTAGGTAATTTACTGTTAATTTACACAATATCTGATTTTACGAAGAAATGACACCCTTATGACAGAAAATTATATTTTACTGACAAACTTAACTATAAGACAAACATCGGATATATTAGAGTTCGATAAATCATTTGAATTAAATTATAATATATTTGTTTTGTTTACAAAAAAATGACTTCGTTTTGGAAATTAAGGAATTCAACAAATATTGTAATAATACATTCGATCTGACAAATACTTCCGTCACTCCATTGGATTCCTATAGTTTAGGCAAAGATTTCAAACAAATAGATAACCAATATTAAAAGAAGTTATACCGAAATAATTGTCATTTCTTAATAAAAGGTTAATTCCTTTATTTTGTTCTCTGTTCTGAATCTCAGTTGTGGTCCTTTTGATGTACTAAAATCTATAAATAAATTTAAAAAAATTAATTTTAATTAAATATGAATTTAATATACTTTTAGTCACTATTTTTGAGGATTTGGTTTTCGTTTCACTCATTTGAGTTTTCGATGGTTTCTGTCCTTTGGTTTTGAAACTACTCTTCGTTTGAGAACTCTTTTTACTACTAATACAAGTATTAATCGTTGACTCCATTTCACTGACTTTCTCTTTAGATTTACAGCAACACAAGAGTAACACCAAAACTAAGACAATAACAACAATCAGAATTACAATAAATAGTAAAAGATATGATTTGTGTTTAGGCTCTGGAGTGGAGACAAAAGTTGTATCGCGACTGCAATTAACTAATTCTAACGAACACTAATAGAAAAAGCAATGAATAAATAGTTGTTATTCGAAAGAATAAACACTGACTTCTTGGATGTGTTTCTCGTTATCGATTGTAAAGTTCTTTCCTTTGCTTTCTTTCCTTTATTTCCCTCATAAATGAAGTATTCTATAATTTCTTCTTTTAAATAGAAAATTAAATGAAAATGTTTTTTCGGATCGGAATATTTTCCCTGTTCATTTATTAAAGAAATAAGGAAAACTAATCTAGTAATTAAATTTTTAAGTTTTTATATATATCGTTAGAATTATCACATGTATCTAAAATTTAACACAATATTTGAGATCAGCCTAAATTTCTAACCCAATACCATATATCAAATTAATATTTTAGGGAAAATTTTTTTTGAAGGCGTGGTAACAAAACTGGGCGTGGAAGCCACTTTGACATTACATAACATTTTTCACGATTCTATATATTTTAAATTACTCCGTAAATGTAGTGAAAAATTAAATCTTCAGCTTAAAGATATGCTTAAAAACTGAAAATTTGAATCTTATAACAGTTTTTATTATTTTTTCTGCAATTTTTCTTTTAATTTACAACATTTTATTCAAATTATTCACATCAATATAATTTATTTTAAAACTTATTCAAACATTTTATTTGGTATTAAATTACAAATTAAATTAAAATGTCGTCGAAATTATTTATTTTATTATTGTTTTCTTGAATTGAATTCAACCATGCTAATAAATGTGAACCTAATTACTCTGGTTAATTGTGCAAAGGCTGTCCGGAGTGTATGCAAAAAGTGAAACGTTATTTATCTGGAAATGAATGTCAAACTGTGCTGATGCTGCTAAATAAAATTAAGTAAGAATAACCTTGTGCTAATGTTTTTCTAAATTTCATTTAAAGAAGGAAGAGAATTGCACAAAAACTTATTAATTGGGAATATGGGTTCATTGTTCACAGTGTCTATATAAAAAAAACAATAGCGTTAGTTTTAAAATACAATATATAATAATTAAGTATTGGGCCTTTTAATGTGCGCGCTTGAAAATACAAAAAAAGAAAAAGTATATCTAGAAAAAATATTTAGAATTAAAAAATATTTGAAATCTTATTAAAATCATTTGCTTACATCAGAGTTCAACTTTAGAAAACATTATTTATACTAATTGGTTAGTACTTTTTCTTTACAATAGAGATTTGACCATGAGACAACATATATGAAAAGTGAAATTAGTAATATACACATTATTTTAAGGGTTTAATTTTTTAAAAAAAAGCTGGGTATTTTAGGTTAAATATTCAAGAGGTGACAAAACGGTGATATTATTCAATGCTAAATAATAATTTTAATTTTAGAATAAATAGAATATTAAAAATAATATATTATTTGAAAATCATGTTCTTGAAAACAAGTTTTTGTTCCCAACTATTTAACATGAATAAATATTTTAATTTCCTATTCCTATAATTTGATCTTACTACTTTTTTGAAGAGCTCTGCATTTATAACTTTTTGACGTCACTGTGGCTGCTGCTTACGCCCACACTTTCACCACTGCTAATGATAATTTAATATTTGTTTATAAATGATGTTTTTTGATATTTTTATATAAAGTGATATAGCACAATAAATGTCAAGAAAGGTTAAAGCTAAAATAAATTCAGTTCAATTGAATTTAAGAAAAAAGTATCCCGATGGGAGATCCACTCCCAAATCGAATTAGGAGGGTTAATAGGACATCACGAAAGAATTGCAAATTTAACTAAGTAATTATTTTAAAATTTTTTATCAAAATTAATCAAATATAATGTTAAATTACGCTAAAAATTATCTTGAAATATTAGATATATTAAGGAGGGCAATTTTAACATTTATAGGCAACACAATAAATCTTTTAGTAATATTTGAATACTATTTAAATAAAAAAATAAATAAACTTTGTCAGCTCTCGCCCGGATTTATATAAATGATTTTGAATATAATAAAAACAAAATCAAGAGCATACTTTACAGTTTATAAATATTTTTAAAAATTTTATTTATCCCCTTTATTTCAAATATTCTAACATTTTATAAATTACTATTATAAGTTATAAACACATAAATACTAATTTTGACCCTATTTTCCTTTACAAAATATTTTATAACGCTTATTTAAAATCAAATTTAATTAAGTTTATTTTAAGCTGAAGGTTTTTACTAAAATTTGAAATTAAATTTTAAATAAAATGTTTTCTTTCATTTTTTAATAATTTCATTTATAATTTCAAATAAATTTTTTATAATAAAAAAATTATTTTTTTAATATGTTTCTTATAATGAAAATATTACATGGCTTATTTTAAAAACAAACTTGCTATTTATCTTATATACAAATCAGCATAAAATGCAAAACCCAATGACAACAATTTTGAGATCAATCAATTTTTGAGAATCTTTACAAATAATTGATGCAATTTAATAGCTATAAGAGATTTGAATTTCTACTTAGTACCACATCTAAGTATTTAATCATTATTTTGTCTGTTCATTTTGTCCAAATTTGGCTTTTTCGACGTCCATTGAAAAGAGATAGTTGGTCTGATAACCTCTTCCTTTATAAGTGCAATCCCGAGGATTCTGCTTTGTTGTGCAGGTTTATCAAACTTAAAGTCAATGACTCCACTCAGGTTTGGTTTAAAATGTCGATATTGAGACGGAGCTTGACATCATTATTCTGTTGTCATATCGGTGCCACCGCTATGTCAGCCAATGTTTTTTTGTCAAACTTATTGTCTTTGATTTGCCTTGGTCACTTCTCGAATGCAGAAACAACTAACTTACAGTCTCTAACCATATGAAAGCCCAAACAATAAGAACACGATTGACAGTCACTTCTGTTATGACTCAAATCGAAACACATAGGACAAAACTTATGAGAGCCAGAGATTAGCTGAAGAGTGAAATAGGTTTAAGTAAAGTATGTTTTCAAAAAGCATATATTAAATCACATACTTTTCCATTAATCAAATTCTTGGCGACCACAGCCTTTGGAATGCCTTTCATAAAATACATCTCAAAGTTTGTCAAAGAATCCTTATTTCCTGATTGACTGATGCTAACTGTGACCCGCGTATAGATGAATATCTGACCGGAAACCATGACCTTCACTGAAAACTTGGTCTCCAAGTCTTTTTTAGTGTTCATATGTCTGGGAAATCGTGGGAACCGGATGACCATTGAAGTGGTTTATAAAATCTAATCCGAAAGCACTTGGTGACATTGATTTCAGTTCTAAAAGTAAATGATATTGTGTTAAATGACATAAAGGTATGGCCTCACTTATCAACTGACCGAACGTGATGTTAACCATTAACTGTGATGAGATCCGAAGTCGAGTCATTCGAAAGTGAGGCCGCAGTGGGCATCGGGTGAGTCAGCGTTCAACACGAGCTGTGTTTCACTCCTTGAACTCATCACTTTTTTAGTGATCAACTCTTCACTTATTGTTATGTAAAATATGTTTATTATTGGTTTATAATTCGCAGACAATACAGATTGGTCTAAGTGTTGGCCCGACGTGTGATTAAAATACAACTTATGACCTATTAGTTGAGACAAATTTAAAAATAATTATCACTTAATTATATCCAAACCTCACCAAAGCTCACAGTAAGTATAAGTCAATTGATAAATACATAATACAAAACAAATATATAAACACAAAAGCAATTAAACAATTTGATAACGTTTTGATTACAATTAAAGTTTGAAATATGTGTTGATCTATTGTATCGGATGTAATGACATCTGACAATAAATAGTGCTCAATAAATGGTTGCACATATTAGACTTCAAGCGCAGATGTACTTTCTATGGTAAAAACGTGTGAGCGTGCAATCAATGCTTAGGAGTATATCAGTGAATGTAATGAAATGAATGCAATTATTGAGAAAATATTTGAAACAAATTATGAAATTTAATGAAACCATTGATTGAAAAGAAGTCTTTCCTCACTTTCAGTATAAAAAATGAATTAGTGGTTAAAACAAACAATCATTTATTTGTCGTTTAAATTAAATCGAAAACAATTTCACTTTTTTTGAATTTAAATTTCTAAACACAAAACACTTTACTTTGTTTTCAGACTTTTGTTTTGATTGCATAATATTATTCTAAATATAAATAACGTTTTTAGTAAATAATGCAAATCAATACAAATCAAACGAATGTTTATAAACTTTATAAAAAAAATTTTGAAGAAAATTGACTTAACTCATATGATTTTTTAATCTTGATATACATGTATATTATAAATATTTTTATAAGTTTTATTTCTAGATAAATGGCAAACAAATGAATATAAATTTTTAAAATTTAATCGAAGGCAATGAAAAATTTATTAAAACACAAATGAACTAGAACATTTTAATGGAAAACAGTGCATAGTTAAAAACATTGATAAAATTTAATATTAGTTTAACATAAAGAAAACAAAAACTAAAAGAGTTTTTGTATAGAAACAAGCACAATATTTATAACTTTAGCAGTATATAAAGGTTTACATAAAAAAATGATTTGTTAAAGGAATGTGCTTGGTAACTATAAACAGGATGCCTACAAGTTTAATATTATTAAACAAGATTACAAGCTGTAATTCATTTTAATTTTTTTCTGCACAAACATTATAATTCATTAATAACAAGACTAATAAAATTTTCATATAAAAACTATTATATAAATTAAGAAATATAGTTTTCATAAAAAGCTGTAATTTTATACTTATTATTATTTTAGTTTATCCATTAATTTTCTATATAATAAGAATGACCCACATGATGATAAATCAATTAATTTTGAAATTTTATTTAAGAAAAAATTAAAAACAATCTAAAATAAATATTCTAAAATGATTTATAATATAAACAAAGAATTTAATAAATAATTTTACTTTAAATTAATCATTAAATAAAATTTCGATTTGAATTATTTATGATTATTATTTCATATAATAAGTTATTTATTTTTTTTGTATTATTACAAAAAAAGGTATTATAAATGTTTTTAATTTACTAATAAAAACTTTATCTTAAACATATTATCTAGGGCATCATTATATAAAGACAATATAGAAATACCACATTTCCATAAGACCACAAAGTTCACAAACGAATGATGTATTTATTCTATAAATAGTTCAAGAATTTGTCTGTGTATTAGTTTAATTGTAATCTCTTCAAGATCATCATGATGTTTTCCTGATTCATAAATATTTTTCACAATATAATAATGATATTCACAAACCCTTATAAAATTTAAGTAAACATTTGTGCAAATTTTCTAAATATTCGTAATGTTCGCTCCCTGATCAATTACTGAAGTGTAAGTTAAAGTGTAGAATAATTGTCATGCTTATATATTGTTTTTATTCACAATTGTTTTTTTAAATTTTTAAATTTAATTCGTGCGAATGTTATATGAATTGAGCAAGAACATTAAATTTATTCACAAATAACCATATCTGAATGAGTAATAAAAGTGTTTATTTATAAAATGTAGTTATGATCAAAATGGGGAATTTTATAATGAAGAAAATAATTATATAGAAACACAATTTTATCTAGTTTTTTATTATTTAATTTATATATATTTTCAATAAACAAATCATATGGATTTTTGTATTCAAAGATTACAAAAATGAATGAATAGTTAATTAAAATCAATTTCTTTTAAATTATATCTTGTAATTATTTTGAAGACAAAGAAATCGATTTTTCTTTATTAAATTGATGTTATAATATTATTGTTAAACATAAGGTTAAAATAAACATTATTTATTAGGCAAATATTCTATTGTTAATATTTATTTATGTTAATTTTGATGTATATTTTGATATTTAATATGAAATTTCCTTATAATTTTTAAATCGATTAAGAAAATTGAAAATAATTATTTAATGTCTTAATTTAAATAGAATTTGGATTTTTATTTAAAGTAAAAGATATACATTAATTGTTCGATGAAGGCTTACACAATTTAGGCTAAATTTGATTTAGGTTACAGAATTTGAAAGCACCAATCATTCCTTTACTATGTTAAATTAACTTTATTTAAGCTAAATTAGGAATAAATTAAAAATTTTGGACTCATCAAAATATTTCATCAATCAAGAAAATAATTTATATTCAATATTTTGATATTCAATTCGATCCGTTCCATTAGTTGATTATAAAAATATTGATATCAATAATTTAGTTTTTAGAATAATATATATTATATTATGTAATATAGTTTATATTCGATATAAACAGATCAATGGTGAAGTTAAAATTATGTGGTTAAAACAAATCAATATATCAATGTAGTGAATATAGGCTTTGCCTCAAAACTTCTTTGCTAGATTAACACATTTAAAAATTAATAAATTTAAATTTAATTTATAAATAAATATAATATAATCGGTAATATAATTTTTAGTTCAAATTTTAATTTTTTGATGAAATATAATTTTAATAAATAGAAGTTTAATAAGTGTATTAAAATCATTAATTATTAGTTTTTAACTATATACAATCAACCACAGAATAGGGGGGTAAAATTTTATAAAAAGGGAAAACAAATTTAACTAGAATATAGTGGGAATTTTTAAATCAAATTTATAACACTGCTTCATTAGATAATCTAGTTTAGAAATTATACAAAAGTTTGTAAATAACAATGCACTTTTTAAAAATTTACTGATATTTGTAAATTATTCCAAAAATCAGCAAAAATTTTACAAATCACCTTGTCAATCTTAAACCATTTGAGATATTACAAAAATTCCCAAATTATTTTGTGCAGAATTGAAAATAGAAAAAAGCATTTTCTAGGATTTTAATTTGGACTACAGATTTTAACGTGAGATTTAAAAAAGATCATTTTTAGTGTCTTCGTAAAAATCAAATTAAAAAAAAAGTTTTTAAAATAATTAAATTCTGTTAAATAAATATTAAACTAGATATGATTGTCGAAATTTTTATATTAGGATTTTGTAAAATATATTTTAAAAGTAAAATAATTCGTTTGGAAATATTAAGTAAATATTACAATTTTGTGATAGCCTTAATTAGAAATATTTTTGAATAATTTTTATATCAATTTAATAGAGGACATTCTATCTTTTAATTTGAAACCAAGATCATTAAAATCGATTCAGAAATAGATATTTTATGGTAAATTTTCCTTCCAGTATATGGATCTATTCCCCCCTATATTGTGGTTGATTGTATTTGGACTTATAAAATTTGATTTATTATTACTGGGTTTGAGAAAAACTAACATACGACTGTTCTAAATTTTGAAATTTTGATATGATAAATTTGTTTGCAAGAAAAGGTTAAAATAATGAATTTAGATCTACTTTAGTTCTGATTTAAGAGTTTACTTCTTCAAAGGCTCTCAATCAATTGTAAAACTTATTATATATTTTAAAAAAATTAAATTCTATTATAATATTCTCAAAATTGGAAAATATTAGTTAATTTTAAAATATATTAATTATTATTTAATTTTTTGTAAAAATTTATTGATACAAATTAAAAAATTGTTTTTCAAGCAAAAAATTGCATCAAAATAAATGAAAAATGTGTTTCACATAAAGATTGTTGTAGTGGGTTTTGTTTCAATAAGCTTGGGAACAATTTAGGTAAAACCCCGGAAAATCTTAAAGAAGATAAAATTAAAAATGGCTTTTGCTCTTATCCTGAAGATATTGTTTTATTAAAAGATCGTTAGTAATTGTAACCATAGTCCTCATTTTCCGTATGAAGATTAAAGATTAAGTTTATAAAAAGAACGTGCTAAACTTTACAATAAATAATGAGTCATAAAATTTTTGAAGTTGTATTAAAATTTGTTTTATGAATATATTATTATTAAAACGTTTATCATTGAAAAGTATTTTTGATTAATTCATAAATATATGTCAAATAATTAATCAGGGTTGTTTTTAATATCTTATTTATTGCTAATCAAATGTTTAAAGAATCATTTTATTCTTGTACGTACTTGATACCAAACACATTTTATAAAGCTTTCATATGAATCTTCATACGGAAACTGAGGTCCCTGTTTGTAATTTTACAATTTAATTGATTTATTTTATCTGATTGATCTTAAAGATTGTGTACCAGAAAATAAAGTTTGTAATTCTAATGAAACCACTAAAGAAAAATGGGGTTGTTGCGATAGTTTGGTTTGTACGAAAAATCATAATAAAAAAGAATTAATTTGTTTGCGTAAAGCACCAAGTATGTTACAATTGATATTCATTTACAATCATATAATTCCATTACAAAGATTTCTGTTTTCCTGACAATTTTAAATGTTATGAATATGCATGGGAGAATGAAACAAAATGCTGTCCAGGATTTGCATGTCGTTCACAGTTCAAATCGGAAGAAGGTACTTTTTGTGTTCCTGGTTAGTAGAATTTTCTTTAAATTTATTTTTTTGTGATTATTTAATGATAATTAATTATGAATATATTTAATGTTCTAAACTTTAATTCAAATTATATAAAAAATTTAGAATTTACACTTTAATAAAAATTTTCTAGTATTTCAAAACAAGTAATTTCATTAAAATATAAATGGAAATTTAGAGGTCCACTTGTTTTAAAAAATTTTACAATTTAAATTTATTAAATTTAAAAAATAAATGGAATCATTTGTTATAATTTAAGTAAATCCAACTGGAAAATCCTGGGAACTATTTTGCAGGCAAATTAACTATTAATACAAGTAAATAGAGGTGCCTGATTTAATTTTTAACATAGGCACTCTATTATAAAAAGAAAACAGGCACCTCTATTTACTTGTATTAATAATTAATTTGCCTGCAAAATAGTTACCAGGATTTTCCAGTTGGATTTACTTATTATAATTTAAGAAAATTATTTTAAAAACCTATTTTCATAAAATTTATATAAAGAAATTATAAAGGAAAAATTGATTAAGAAAAAAGATAAAATGCATTTATATTTTAAAAAATTGAAAATCTTACTAATAAATAGAAATTTGCTTATAAATACATTAAGGATTTCCTAATTAGCAATACAAATGATTTTTATTCAAGATCTAGATTGTACTAAATATTCAACTCTTAATTACAAAAAAAAACATTTATATTGTTTATGGAAACAAAAATTGATATTTTATAAAAAAATAATTTTTAACATAATAAAGTTTACATACTAAGTAGTACGGTCTTAGTATCTAAAAATTCAAATTATATTTAGTTTGGGATCATTGTAAAGCTTATATAAACTAAAATCTAGATCTAAAATTTCAGCTGCGAATGACCATAATCTTGTTAATTATAGTAAATTTATTTTGTTTTTGAAGCTTTAAATTTGAAAGTTTAAAGATTCTCCTATGAACTATGAATTGAAAAAAAATACAAATTTCTTAACAAAAATGTTGTTTCAAACACCTTTACATTGAATATCAATTGATTCAATAGTAAATTTCATTTTTCAAATTCATTGTTTTTAAAAAAACTTTAATTTTTCAATTTTAAAGCTTTAAATATCAAATTTAAATTAACTATAAATAACAAAATCATAGTCATTCGCAGCTGAAATTTTAGAAATGCATTCTAAGTGATATAAGTTTTTCAATGATATCAAATTCAATATGATTTGAATTTTTAGAAACCCAGACCGTACTACAAAGTTGTTTATTCCCAAGTTATAAAACCTATTATGTAATAATTTTTTTTTAATTTTTTGATGAACTCTTTTTACATTGAAGTCTAATAATTATGAACTAACGAGTTATGAATTCTCATAGTTATAAACAAATTCTTAATTCATTTGCTCATTTATATTCGAGGGTATATACACTGTATCTAATTGTGATCGCATATATAAAATTTATGAAAACTCAAATTTACATTTTTCGATGTAATTCTTGACAATAGATATATTTAATCTTGATTCTTGATGATTTCTGTCATTCTAATTTAATTCGGGTAACTTTATTATTTTGCTTGATATTATGAGCAAGATAAGAATTTATTATTAAAATCATTTGTAAAATTTAAGTAAATAAATTTAATTTTAAAAAGAAAATTTTATTTATCAATAATAATTTTTAAAATACAGATTTAGTTAAAGTTTACAAAATTTGAAAAATATATATAAACCATTAAATAAAACACTATAGATAAACTAAATAAATGTAATGATATTGAAATTTAAATATCATATTGTTTCAATTATTATAATTGTCAGTGAAGTGATATTATAGAGTGACCACTACTGGCAAATAATTAAGACTTTGAGTCAAATTAATGACAATTAAATAGTATTTAATACAAAAAATCTGTAAAAGAACGAATTGCAAGAAAAGTCGGATAAGTTAAGAATATTAATAGAAAAGTGAGTCGTTTGACGGTTAGCAATTGGCTGATATGAGAACCAGAAGGGATTCCAAATTATGTTAAGTTAAGAGCGCGCATAGACTTGCTGTCGTCTGATGACAATATAATTTAAATTTAATTTTAAAATTTTTTGGAAAAAATTTATTTTTAATTTTTTTTAAGCAATTAAGAATTTTCTTTGATAAGTATTTCTAAATTTCTTATTTTGCTTCAATTAAAAAATATTCTCTTATAATGATGTATATATTTTGTATAAGTTATACATAATCAATATAATAAAAATTTCTTCAAATTAATTTTAACTTACATGTCCAAAAGCAGAATTTTAAAAAATACACTCTTGAGATGATAAGTTATTTATCTCTATAGAAAAAAAGATAGGCAGAAAGTTCGTCGAAAAATAGCAAAAATATTTTACAAGTAGATAAAAACTTAATTTTAATGTAAAACAAAATTTTATTTTAATAAACACATAAAATATCTAAAATTATTAATTTAAAAAAAAATTCCATTATTTTTTGAAAATTATACAAAATCTAAGTTGTCGCTTTGCTTCGGCCAAGATTTACTAGGGTATTTAAGTTCATTTTTCCAGAGGGGGTATTTTGCAAATTTTGCTTCTTCTGGGGGATATTTTTATAAACCTCTCCAATTGACCATCCCTGCCAATATCAGAATAACACTTTCAATATCGGGAATTTTTTCATATTTTTTATAGAAATATTAGTTTAATTAACATTGTTTTCTTTTCCGCCAGATAAATGCTTATCATAAGTTCTTGTTTATCATCCGATGTGTTAACATCACATTTAAATCTCAGTTAAATGTGTTAAAAACAAATTGTATTTCCTTTTGTTTTGATTTATTTTAAAATAAAGTTTTTACAGTTAATAATTTTAAGTTATTTGTATCCATTCGAAGACATGTAAAAATTTATTTTATAGATATTTTGAAAAATTCGATAAAATTAATGAATTAAAATATGCAAAATTTAATTCTTTAAATATAATTGAGACTTATTTTTATGGGAATATTTTGTTGAACTTAATTATATTTTGATATAATCTAATATATTTTATTATTCAGATTTTTTTAAAGAAACAAGTTATTACGAGTTATCATATGTAAATCCAATATGTAGCCAAATTGGTTATTTTTGTAAAGGGCCAGGTTCAAAGAATTGTTGTCCAGGACTAAGATGTAATTCTGTTTCAAATAGATGCTTTTTGCAAAAAAATGGAAATAGAAAAAGTAAGAAATATATAAAAAATATTTTATAAATTAAAATAATTTTATTTAAAATTCAAATATTTGCGTGCATAAAACATGTAAGTTCATTTAAACTTATTAAACCAAAGTGAAATATATAAGTTATTAGCTTATTAAACTAGAATATGGTTTGCCTATGAGATATATTCTAAATTTATTTTATTTTATTTTAAACAATGAAAAGTTATAAACATTTAAAAATTTACTAAAATTAGAAAAAATTTTGCCTACTTATTTTTATAATTTTTTTAAAATGTAAAATTTGTTTCATTAATATATTTTTAAAAATAGGTAAACTTAAAGAAATAAAAGGAAAAGAAATAATTGTTTTTGTAAGTGGAGAAAATCAAAAGAAACTAACCAAAAAAGTTAAAATGTCAGATAAATTAATGGACATCAAATATCTAGCTGGAAGATCATATAAAAAACGTTACGGTGATTTTAATATTTGGCATGGTGATAAAAAAGTGGATTATCAGAAAACCTTTGCTGAATTAAAAATCCAAAATGGAACAACATTTTCATATCGCCTTACATTTGATGTTGCGCCAAATATTTTTAATAGTGTTAATAACGTTGATTGGAGTTCAATTTATCGGCCATAACGCTATCAATTATTTAATAAAACATTAATTTATTTTATATAAAACCAATGTTTCTTATTTTAGTTTAAGCTTGTTGAAAATAGTGGGTAGGATAATGGTTTATTGTGTTGATCAGACATTATAATATTATTAATCCATTATTTTTTATGTCATTTTACTAAAATAATAAATGTATGCAGATATCTTTTCAATTATGATCAGCAATTAAAAACAATTCTTTTATTTTTATTAACAACATTTTTTTTCAAAGTGTAGTTTGGAATCATTTGCATCTATTCACCAAAACTTTAATTATAAAAAATGTAACTTTGTTATAATAATTAATAATTATTTTAAAATTAAATTTAATATTTACTTATTTTTAAAATATAAAATTAATTCAACATTTAAACATTTTATCTAAATTCTGTAAAAGTAAATATTTGTTTTGCCATCAAATAATTTCATATAATAAAAGTTGGTAATTGTTATACTTGTAAGCATTGCTTTAAAATTAATTTAATTTTGGATTTTTCAAAACAGATTCTAATTAATATTAATTTACAATTTCATCTTTTTATGTCTTGAAATAAATTTAATCCAATTTTGCCAGTTTCGACTTTAGACTTCAAAAGATATTTTATGAAGAGTTCGAATATCTAAATAATAAAATTCTAACTTACATAATATTTGAAATTATTCATTTAACTAAAATAAACAAGTTATAAATGAAATCGGTGTATATTTTAACGAGAAATTCAAATATGAAGACCAAAAAATTTATCTCAAATATTGTTTGAGTTATTCAAAGAATAAAATTTTCTAACGAATTTTGCGTATAATCATATGTTTGTATATAATATCCCTTTCAAGTAACCTAACCTAAACCAAATTAACCAAACCTAACCAAACTCTACCTAACCTAACCTAATCCAATTATTGTATATAATTATTTTGATAATAAAAAAGAATTTTTGAAAAATGTTCTAAGTGAATAAATTAAAAAATTATTTAAGTTTGAATTTTTTGGTTTAAATATTCGAGCTCATCATAAAATTATACACAAAATAAATTTTGGGGTCTAAAGTCGAACCGGGCACAATTTTGTCTATGATTTTGTGGATCTGAATAGAGACTAACCTCTCTTTTGCCAAAACGTATACAGAATCAAACAAGATTAATTACTGATTTTTTGGCTAATGAATTGATAAAATGATTCAAATGTTGTTTATAAGTATTTTTAATTTAACTTGATTAAGTGATTTTAAAATTGTGTCAAATATTCATTCAAAACAAACTGTATATTTTTCATAATTAATATTCAATCAATTAATAAAACGTCTTAATAATTAACTAATAATAATTTGATAGTTTTCATAATATATAATCTTGATCCTGTAAATAGTATTATCGACTATTTTAATGAAATCATTGGCCGAAACCGTAAATTAATATTAATAATGTAATAAATTAATATTTCTTTTGGAGTCTAATAAAAAAAGATCATATTAAATAGTGCTGGCAATTTAGCAATGTTAACATGGCAGTTAAGAAAATTTGGCAAGTAAATAATATGGTATCTCTAAGTGCCATAGAAAGATTGTTTGAGAATGTCATAACTAGAAATGGGCAGATGGTTATGAAAAACGTTATGATGTTTGCTTGACAACTTATTCGTAAATTTTTTTGACCTAATGTATATATTTTCTCAATTAAAGTTTAATAAGTTAATATTACCTTAATTAATATAAGACAGATATTTATGTATCACTAAAAATTCTGATTCAATGACTAACATTTGATAAATATAGTACCCTTTTCATAAACACTTATATAAATTCATTGATATTATATGTTGAGGATTTTAGCACGCTCTATTATTAGGATTTGAATTTTAAGCTTCATAAATTTATAGTTATTATTAGCAATAACTTTATGCGAAATCAAGGTTTAGGTTATTTTATAATTCTAGTCCTTTATCTGTCATATAATTTTGCTGAGTGCGGTATTTTTAATAATCTACAAAAGATAATCAAATCAAATAAATTTCATTTAGTTTAGTGTTAAATACAGTTTTATTTGTCATAAATTTTATGAATTGTCTTTTACAACCCGTTTTTTTTCATTGACGCAAAATTTATTGCAAACTTATAATTTAGCAAAAAAAATGTCTATTACGATTAATGAAATTTAAAATTAATTAGATGTTATACTATAGGTAATCAATTTTCTTTTATGAATTATAGAGTGCATGATTGATCTAAATATATGGTCTGGCACAAAAAATAGGGTATAAAATAGATAATTTAATTAGATCGGTTAATAATTTTGATTGTTTATTATACAGTCAACCACAAAAGATGGGGGAATAATTGCATAAGCGGGTAACTAAATTTTACATAAAATTTCTATTTCTTTATCAATTTAAATGATCTTGGTGTCAAATTAAAAGAAATGATGTCCTCTATTAAGCCTTCATGTTAAACATTCAAAAATATTTTTAATTTTAGTTATTTAAAAAGCCTATTTTTTACTTAATATTTCCAAGCGAATAATTAAACTTTAAAAAAGTATTTTCCAAAATCATAATAAGAAAACTTAAAGCATTAGATCTAGTTTGATATTTAATTAACAGAATTAAATTATCTTGTATAGGTTTTGTTTAATTCAATTTTTAGGAAAGCAATAAAAATTCATTTTTTAAAATCTCATGTTAAATTCTGTGGTCCAATTTAAAATCCCAGAAAATTCTTTTTTCT
>JAQFZM010001841.1:0-16000 GCA_034695785.1 Galumna obvia | reverse complement strand
CTTTCTTAATTTTAATAACCGAAACATCCAAGCCATTGAAAATTAAATACAATCGATGCATATAATTATCTGGTTTCTGGCCATATGTAACAAGTCTGCCATTTTGTATGGACACCACCAGGGTTTCGCCATCTGAATGGTTATCTTAAGCTAGATAACCAGGTAGCTCATATTCACGAATAACTGACAGTTGACTCATTATAGCAATCCATGGATATTCGACAAGTTTTGTATTATTATTACGGACACCAATTCCGTCTGTATAGTCTTCATGGAGACTAATGGCAAATAAGGAATACATAGTTGATGTTATCTTCAAAGGATGTTGTAAATTATTATTGAAAGTATGGAATTTTCAAGTTATATTTAGTCCAAAAGAGGATTTATAAATCCTAAATAATGCTATATTTTACCAACAAGAGAATGCCAATAAGAACCTAACAGAAAGATTGGTAGTCAGACTCTAGATTGCTGTTGCGCCTTCAATTATGAAGGCTAACTTTACCACAAATTTGAAAAAGAATACACCATGATCTGCTTTAATTTCATAGAGTTCACCGGTTCTGCAAATTACAAAATTCCCAATATAGGTGTATATTATTTTTAGGAACACCAATCGGTTTTGTCCACCATAAACGAAATGTTTAGTGTTGTTAACTTTATCGAAGATGAAAGCCTCAAATTTGCATAGAACCACACGTTTCCCTGGCTGTAATTCAGCGGCAATATCTATGATTGCCCCTCCATCAAATTTCGCATCTGATCCATATTGGATCAGACGTTTTGGAAGGAAAGATCGAATTTTGCCTTCCATACTACCCATATAAATGTGGGATTCATCCTAAGTAAGAGTTGTTGATGAAAAGAACTCTCTTCCCTGTGCTCTGTAACTTTCTTTAGCGGAATACATACGAATTCCATAATCAGGGTCTCGCAAAAAGTTGAAGGAAAGAAAAGTAATAATGATATCCGTTGTACATCATTTACTAGAAGCCAATTTGTGCCAGCTCGGGGTAAATTGACTTCCAATCTACCTCCAGATAAGTGTACGAATCGATTGGTTTAAATTTTATATATTCATTTCCTTTTTATTTATTATTAATAAAAATAGGTAAATTCTGATTTTTATTAAATTATTAATGTATTTTCCAATACTTCTACATTTTCTTATATAATATAAATCTTAAATAATATTGCAAAATTAAATTAACCTGTCATAAGTTTTTAAAAAAATTAATTAAGATATTTTAATTTTCAATATAACTTATATTTCATATAAGTCACATATACTTTATAAGAATATTATGAACAATAATTATGAATTTACCGAGAATAATTTTAACATATGATACTGTTAATTATTTTTATAACAAATATTTTTTTTATCTTTGATGGATTATAATCAATAAATAAGCCTTTAAAATAAACTTTGAATATTTAAAAATATACTAAATATATATTAGAAATTGTTAATATAACTTTCTTTAATAAATTTGATATTTATCAATGTTATAATTATATAATATTAAATAAGCAATTAATTTATATTCTTAAACAAGTTTTGAAGGCATAGCCATTTCTACTACATTTACGAGATTTTATCAGTGAGTGGGTGGGCACGTAGACTGAGTAGGGAGGACTGTGGACTGAGTGAGAAAGCCTGTAGATAGGATGGGTGGTTAGGTAGACTCGGTAAATATGTCGGTGGCTTGGGGGAGATAGCCGGTAGACTGATTGAGAGGGTGGTTAGAGTGGGCGAGACAATCCGTTGCCTGGATGAGAGGGCTGATGGAATGGGTGAGAAGGCTGGTAGACTGGATTAGAAAGCAAGTAAAGAACGAGGGTGGGCTGTAGAGTGTGTGAGAGTGTCGGTGGCCTGTATTAAAGAGCTGGTAGAATGAGTTAGGGTAGTACTTTAATTAATTTAATCAAAAATATATTCAAAACAAACAATAATAGACAAAAACAATTATTAGAGAATATCACAATTAAATTATTTGATATTTTTAATCTTGGTATATATTTGAACAATCTGCTAATTTAAAATGTTATATTTTATATATAGATGTGGCGAAGAATTGTTACTTCAGATGCCTTTTCTGAATTAAGAAACACCAGGAATAACATGAGAATTACTGTAATTAATGAATCAGGTATTTTTTGTTTTTGAATTTATTTGTTATTTAATAAATTTTTTAAGACGTTTCAAATGATACACTTGACACTTACAATGCAAGTATTGCAAATTTACCTTCCACATCTGACACTGCAAATACTTTAAATGAGGAGATAATAGATTTGGCGAGAGGTTCTGACTCAGAAGTCGAATATGTTTCACAAACAGAAATGGTTAAGGAAAAAGTCTTCGGAAAAAAAGAATGTGACGGAAACAAAGTTTGAATAACCTAATATTGAAATTATCAAGTGTCCGATCTGCTTGGACATAAAGAAATGATAAATATTATTTAATTATTAATATTAAATTACTATAATATATTAATTTTTTTTACATTATTTTAAAATTGAGTTATTAGGAGTTATATGGTTTGTGGTAATAACTGTGGTCACATGATTTGTAAACGCTGTATGGAATTTCATTTAGTAAACTCTAACATATGTCCTAATTACCGTAAAGAAGTCCATCATTTTGAGACTTATATAAGGTTATATTATAATTAACTTACAAGAATTGTTAAAAATAAATTTTCAAATATTTTCAGTATTGTAATTTTTATTAGTTATGTTTTACCTAAAATATAAACTTATTTGTTAGATATAAATTTATTCAAACTTAAAAATTCATTAGTATCTAAAAAATTTTAAAGCAATCTATAACTAATCTTGATTATAAAATAAAACTTTCATTTTATTAAATATTATTGGGATTAGTTTAATTATATTATTATTTATTTCTTAAAAAATTAATCAATAATAAAATTTATTAAAAGATTATTTAAACGATATGAGCTATACAAATTTTGTTTTACAAAATTTATTTTAAAACCATTATTTATCATTTATTTTCTTGATATATTATACTTTGGTAAACCAGTTTTCAATAACAGGTTTTTTTTCGAAAACATGTTTGCAATAGTATTCAACTAATATAAGGTATATACAAAATTATTATTATTATATGAACAGTTAAATCTTATATAACTTTTTCAAATTGTATTTCACTCTTTTCTTTATGTTTAAAAAATTTAACAAAGTAAGATATATTGAATTTATATAAATTTTAATAAATTTATTTTTTTAAATAGTTTTATTAAAATGGAAAGCATTAACAACAGATCAATGGTTTTAAATGAAAATAAGAATAAACAATATTCCAAAATAAAGATATTTGAAATTATATCATGTTTTAGCCTTTCATTTAAATACTGAATAATTATTCTTATATTTATTTTATCTTGAGCAAGACTATTTCAAAATGAATAAAAACTATTCATATATTAACAAAAGTTTGTTTTGGAGGACTAAATATATGAAACATTTAAAGAAAAGTACCCTTAAATCTAAACAAACTGTTAAGAACTTTAAAACAAAGGTATAATTTTTAATTCTATTTTTCTAATCTATTTATTTTAAAGAGAAAAATCCAAATTTGGAAGACTTTGAAGACGCTGAATATGAAGTTTTATATATACAAAATCATATAATATTTAAACGATCAAGATAGGAGTACCTAACTCGTTAGATCGGATATAAAAAATTTAAATTGATTCTTTCTCAAAACTTTGAACCGATTTGCACTGACATCAGAACGTCAAACGAAAACTTCATTAATATTCCTTAATATAAAAACTTTAGAAAAGTTGCAAAACTTTTTAAATTATGTAGACAAACACAAAGAGTTTTACAATCACTTCATTGAATTAGAAAATAATAATTGATTTTCAGATAGACAATGCTTTCTTTGGTATAATTATATGTAATGAATCAATTATTTTTAATTTTACCAAATTCAGTAGGGAAATCACCAATAGGGATTCAATTGAATATTTAGAAAAAGTCAGTTTGAACTTTTGAGTTGGGCTGAAATATGTAGCAATCTTTCATCAGATGAATATGTTATTTAAAGGCGAAGAAACAGACAGAGACAGATCAGAATATACTCACTCGATGTTGAAGCGCAACTTGATCAAATGTATGCCAACGGAGATTATTCAGTGAGACCAACGGCAGAGTCGATATCCAAAATAATCGGCAAGAGATTTCGTTTAAAGAATATCTTTTTATTCAACTTAAGAACTAATACAAGTTTGTAAGAACGAATGGAAGATACCCGTCTGAAATCGTCTCTTTTATACTCAACTTTAGAAACCCGATCTCTGACCGGTTTCACAATTATGTTAATTACAATTTGTGCATTATTTAAAAACTGTCAATCATTCTTAAACATTTCTCTATTAAACAAATCTAAAAATAAATTAGTTGCATGGGGTTTCCCATCGGTAACTGTCGGTGTCAGTCGTGTGATGAACACGTGTTAGACAACTGGTTACCCATTTTCACTATTAAATTTGGAAACCCATTATAACACTTTCAAATAGTGATGCGATTATTAATCTCGAGAGCAATATATTATGGTCACGATTACCAACATATATCTAATTAAATGTATAAGTTAACTTGCATATCCAATTTATTTTATAACTTGTTTGTAAATCATTAAGAAATAACATTTATTTTAACATAGATTCGAGATCAAAAACTCGTGTCTATTATAGATAACTGTTAATGGTAATGTAAAAACTCGAACCTCTATCTACATTAGTATTGTCCTAAGTTCGAGTATATATTTATATATAATTAGGGTTATGCTTACATAATAATTAGGAATATATAGTGATTATATCAAATTTAAAAATTAAATTGCAATAAATTTTAAAAAATATTAAACTTAATTTTCTTTTTTCGGGTACATCTGTGAGAGAGTGAAAATGAAATTTTTTATCAAATTAAATTTGTTTTGGATGATAACTGAGTATATTTGAGATACTTTTATAATCAATAATTAAAGTTTATTTTGTTGTGTCTAAATCATATAATGTGTAATATTTTTAGCTAATAATGAATAAATCATATAAAAAATTTTGATTAAAATCACCAAGTTACTTTAATTATCATAACTATTTTAATAAATATATGTAGCTTGATAAGTTGCCCGGTTAGATTTGATCAACACTATATATTAACTAGTTAATTTTATGCACAGATAAAATATTTAAAACACAATTCAAAATAATTTATATGAACTGATGGGAAAATGAGATTTAATTATTTTTTTTACTTGAAATTGGTTTGTTTATTTAATTCACTGACAATTATTACAATTAAATTTTATTTTTGTGGTAGGTTTCTATAACTTCTTATTCAAATATATAAAATAGAAAAGAACTGTAATATTCTATTAACAAAAAAACGTAAAACAATATAAAAATATAACTGTATTACAAAGTGTTTGTCCATTAAATATAACAAGAAAACCTCTAAAAATGAATATAAATTACTCTGAAGTTAACAAATTATTAAGTAACTTTTGTTAAAATGATAAAATGTCCAGTTTGTCCGGACACAAAAAGAGATTTATTTAATATTTGATATATTTTTTATATTATCCTTTCTAAGATTTATAAGAAGGAATATGGTTTAGGTAAAAATTTATTCATATAATTTTTAAATATTCTATGGTTATTCATTTATTAAAATAAAAATCGTGTTAGAATTATAAAAGAAAATTACATATATAAGAATCATATATAATATAATTTTTAAATTAAATACAAAAAATCGCTTTTCAGGCAATTTTTAAATATTTTTTTTAATGTTAAAATTTTTATAAAACATTTTTTAGTTTGATTTAATCAAATGATTTTTAAAATCAAACAAGGTTTTTAAATAAAGAAAAATCTACTTCTAAAATCAGATTTAGGAATATTTTATTTAAATTGCAGTTTTAAAATTTTAAATAGGTTTTCTTCGAATAAGGATTATTATTTAATTAAAAATTCTTTCAGTATACCAATTTGTGTCACATAAAGTATACTTTAAAGATAATGTAATTTAAACAAATTTAAAAATCACTATCATTTAAACGACATTTGTAACCCAAAAATATTACATATTAATTTATAATTTTTATTGATTTTGTGACCAAATACCTCAAATACTAAAATTTTATTTATTTTGTATCTTTAATTGCCGCAATTTACATGTCTTTAAAATACTGTTAAGTTATATATAAAAATCAGTGTTTATTTTTTTATTTAGTTAAATTACTTGAATCAGAATTTTTTTTTAAAAAAGTTAATAACTTTAATAATGTGCTAATAATGAGCGCAGTGTTGTTTTGGAGAGAATTTCCACGCAAATTCTTGTAGGTGTAGGCATTGATCAAAATGATTTAAATTTATTATCAGAAGACTTTTAAATATTTTCAATGCCATTTTGGTATTATATCCTTATTGCCAAGTCCATTTCCGATTAGAACTCGAAATATTCATTAACTATTATAGTAGAAATTATGACTATTTACTAGAATTCCATGAAAATGTGATAATCTCTTATAATAGTTAAATCAAAGTAATAAATCATACAAGATAATTTTCAAGGATTCAAATATTTCGAGTTTTTTAATTTTGGTACTATATTTATACAAATCAAATATTGGATTTAATTATGATAAATTGTTATTTGAAGCATTTTTATCTAAAACTTTAAGTATTTTACCTGCAGAATCAGGGTATGTATAATATATTTAATAATATATTAATACTTTAAATAGTTTTTCAGTTAAGTATTACATAAAAGATAAAAGAAGTAATCGTATGATTAGCGATTCCCTCAAACTATATGTAAATATTCGTTTTACAAGCCCAAAGACTGTTTTATTGCTTGTTGCCAAACCTATGGCAACCTATAATTCAAAAAATCAATTAAATTAATTAAATATTTTTTGTATTTTTTCTTTATTTTTAAATAAAATACTTTTATAAAAATGAAATATATTGTTTAAATTATTGCTCATCTTATTGTCTAGGATGAGCCAAACTCATCTTATTGTTATGATAAGCCTATTGTTTTGGTTGATTGTGGAAAAAGACAGCAGAAGTAGACTTAATCTACATAAGATAAATTCAAAGAGAATTCTATGACAGAGTATGAGTCAACAATTTTAGACAAACATAAGTGTACAAGTATCTTGATTACGTATATCATTAGTTAAACAATTATAGTGAACTAAAATCATCCAATGACTGACGTCAACATCGATTATTACAGAGATACGTGTATATATACATTACAGAAAAACAATTAACAAATAAATAACAAACATCTAGTACATTTTAATTTTAACACTTTAAAAATAACCATTAATTTATTATTATATTTATTAATTTAGCAAGGTATATAACAATGGGCAAGGTGCATAATTTGTAAACAAATTAAACTGTTAAACAAATGGTCAAATTTTAATATAATTTTTATTTTGATAGTTTTATCATATCAATTGTAATTAAGCCAAATATATAATAGAATTTTAGTATAAATAAATTTTAATGTTTAAATGACCATATTTTTATGATACAATTATCTTGACACATTTGTGATCAATATACTAATCAATAGATCAATATATAGGGTATGGCAAAAGTTTTAAGGGATTCAAAAGTGTTTGTATTTATTATTGAAATCTTTGTAAATTTAATTAAGGTAATCTCTCTGAACCTAAATTCACTCTATCATTCTTTTGTCCCACTTTTAGAAGTTGGCCTACCAGCTCTCCGAAAATACTTGGTCTAATATAGAAAAAAGGAATATTTAAGAAAAAAGGCGAAAAAATAGAGAAAAATTCGTCTGGAGTCCAACCCTATCATTGCACATTCTCTACACTATGCTGCACCAGACACCTGATTTATCCTCTATATAAGAGCATTAAAGATTCCGGTCTCCTTAAAACGTTTCTTTGATTTTTTGATTGTTTTCTTGGAGATAACGATTTTTGAACCTGACCTCTAAGGGTTAGCTTCTAAGGAAGCTCTTCCCCGTTTAGATTTAAGAATCAAAGATTTAACCGTTGAAATTGAAGAACACTGAGTGCCCAATCATATTGAGCTATCACAAGTTTCGCCTGAATATTTGGTTTGTCCAGAATTTGGTACCGAATTATGATCAAAATCACTTGATGATTCAGTAAAATTTTATATTCAGAAGAAATGTCAACACCACTCTTTAAAGTTGAATTACTTTTAGATTATTTGGAATACTTCACTCAAATTTCGTTATATTTCCTTTGAATAGTTAATTAACAAAAGATAATATGTAACATGTCTCAAACATTTACCAAAAACGAACGCCTTAAAACTTTTGCCATACCTTATATTAATGGGTAATATATTGATAATTAACATAATCAATGATTACAATATAGTTAAAATAAATAAACATGGTAAAATATATGAATCAATATTTGTTTAATTGAACTAGAAGTACATTCAATGAGTTTAGTTTTTCTTATTTCAAGTTCAATAAAAATACATTATATGATTTATTTTAAAATGTAAACACGTTATTTAAACTTTTGCAACATTTTCACAACACTACGAAAAGACTTATATTTTCTTTATTCATTCGTTTCTTTTATGATCATGTTTACATTACATAATTGGGAACAATGGGTGGCAGAGATAATTGTTAATAAAATGAATCTTTGTTGGCCTTTTTTTACTGATAGATGTGAACGAGAGACCCGTTTACGTATTAAAATGAGAAAACATCTCAATTATCACTTGTATAATAAAAATAACTTATGTGAATTTGTAAAATGTGATCACATTCTCGATTTGGGTAAGTTTCATTTATCAATTGAATATAACAAGGTCTTATTTTAGATATTGGTAGAAGAAGTAAAAGAATACGAATCAAGAAATTAAAATATAAATGTTTATCTGAATGAATGGTAATTAATTCACTGAACTTAATAAATAATAAATAAATAAAATGTTCTCACTCACATAAGTTTGATTTATTATTTGTATTAAATAAATAATTGCTATTTTACAAGAATTGACTGCATAATCTAGTATATTAAATTTAACAAAATTTAACATTTAACAAATATTTCTTGCACAAATAGGTTAATTTAAAATAATAACCTTATTTTAAATATAAGCGTGTAGAAAAACTGTAGAGAATTATTTTGTATATGCTTTTCTTGTTTAGATTATTTGTTTCTATATAGTGTAAGGATTTGCAAATTTGAAATTTATGGATGTTTTAGTTTATATTGTAGGGGTTGGACTCCAGGAGGAAGCATAACATTTACAGTAAAGGACCGATAATTTTAAATGAATTAGTTTCGAAATTTACTTAAAATTATTGGTCACTCAAAAATATCGGTCAAATACTTTAATTTTAGAAAAATATTTAATCAATGTTTCTGAAATCAGTTAACTTTTATTGTTTTATTAAATTAAATGTCATTTTAATCACAATTTGATATATTGGAATCAATTGTTCATCAAATGAATTTTAATTTATTTGAAGAAAATATTTGTAAACTATACTAAAGACTAATTTGATGACATTTTCGGCTTACATTAAATGGAAAAAAGTTATAAGAAAAAACATTTATTTAACCAATACATAAACTTGGTTACAGTATTGTTGAATGATTTTCACCTAAAATTATTCGTCACTAAAATGCGCTAAATTCTTAAGAATTGTTTGAGAATTACTTAAAATTATAGGTAACTTATAATTATTGGTTTTTAAAATTATCAGTCATTTTTATCATCACTTTTTGATATTTGGTTTTTAAGTTTTGCTTAAAATTATTGGTACTTAAATTTATCGGTCTTTCACTGTATTATTTATACAGAAAATTATTAAAATTTAAAATTCTAAAAATTACTTAAAAACTAATTGTTTACAAATAACTCAATCAAAATGGAGTTTTAATCGCTTTATTTATGTCATAATGACTAAACATACATAACGTCATATAATTAATTAAAGAGATATATTTTTAAATACTTAATCTTAATTTTTCCAATAATTTGAATTGTTTTTTAATATATGTTTTTGATTAATAAATTTTACCCGGTTAAAAATCAAGTTCCATACAATATAAACCAAATACCAAAATTTCAAATTTGCAAATCCTTAATCTAGTATCAAGATAAACAAAGAAACAAAATAAGCAAGGTATCCAGATTAAACTTACATCAATTTGTTTAGCATAGTTCGGAACGTGGGATAAACACAATATTTCAATCATCCATATAAAGTTAATACTTTTATGCCAATAAAATTTTGAAGAGTTGTTTACAAACATAAACAGTATGAAAACAAACGGTCTTTTGTGAAAAATGAAATAATGTTTCAAGGCATTTGAGATTGTATTGACGTAAATTTGAGTAAAATTGTGAAATAATCTAAATAAAAATTATAGTTAGATCTTAATGAATAAAAATTTATTAACAGGATTAATATTTAAAAATAAAACAAAATTTATATTAGCAAAATTTTTTATTTGATTTTTTTGATATTGAGCCTAAATGATTAATTGTAAAGACCAAGATTGTTTTATTATAATAGCCAAACACTAAACTTTACAAAACTATAAAATTATGATTCATATTACCTTGCACAAAATGTTTGTAAGCGTTTTATTCAACTTAAACTTAAATATAAACAAATGACTAATGTTTATGAATTATGAAACTCCATTTCAATGAAATGTAATTGAATTCTATTGAATACAACCTTATCGCGCACTACTAGGCTTTTGCTAATGTTAAGCTTTGCCGCTTAAAATACATACTTTTAAGCCTTAGTTTTGCACTTCTATTCTAGCATTAAATCTGTTCAATTTTAATAGTTTTTGAATAAAGTTTTGTTCACTATTTTGTGTGCTATTGTTTGTGTGGCTTCAAGTTGTGACCAATTGTCAACCAAAGTCCAGCGGATCAAAAAGAACACAAACGGTAAAAGTCTGTATTATTCAAACAGTTCTCTTTTAGCAGTCTTAAAATAAATAAATTCACATATGAACAGAAATTCTTCAAATAAAATAAATAAAAAATTTAATGACACAAACATTTGATTGAGCACTAGCAGAGTTTTATACATATTTTAAAATAAAAACATAATAAAATTTAATTTAAAATTAATATTAATATGAATGATAATGTTAAAAAATAAATATAAAACAATTATTCCAAATTATTAACAAGATAAAAGAATAACATTATTTATTTGATATTTTAAGTGAAAGAGTGATATGTTTATACAATTCAATCTAACATTTTTTTATTATTATAATAAATATACATTCTTATTTCAACTTTGCTTCGTGAACGAATTTGGGAGATTTCCTTATAAGAGATAAAGTGTTAAAATGTAATTTAGTTAAATCATAAAGATAAATCATAAATAATAATTTCGCAAATTATGAATGAATTGTAATCTTTTAATGGAAAATTCTTTATATTTTAAATATTTATCCCAATATATTTAAAACTTACTTTGGCTTCAGATGTTAGCCACAAATAATTATAATTAATTTTAAAATACGATACAGCTTGTAGAACTCCACATTTTAAAATTTATCTTAAATTATTTTATAAAATTTCTTATTCAATGAATTTTGATTTAATAACGAGACCTAACTCTAATGGTTTTAATGACCTATAAACATAAAAAAATTTCATTTTGTTTAATAAATATTTTTTTATTTATATACAGACCTGAAATTATGCAGGTTCAAATATTTTTTCAAAACAATTATAATTATTTATTTACTAATTAAAACCAATTTTTTCAATTTCTTGCAAATAAGTGCATTTGATAATAAAAACGTCTTAAATTTGGGAACAAATAATAAATTTCAATATTACATAATTAATTAAATTCTTGGTTAACGGAATATTCAATAAAATATTTTTACAAAAAGAGGTCTCATCTATTAATTCGATATTAGATAACAGTAGATAGAAGCTACAACTGCCCGTGATTTCTCCCCTCCTCCCAAACAAAACAATAGGATTAGACTCATCAAAACTATAATTTAAAAAAAAATTTATTAAACAAAAAATAAGAATACAATTTTAAAGAAAACAATGAATTTAATTAATTTTCTCAATTATTTTAATTAAAAGTTGAAGTAATTGTTGACGATTTAACAAAGAAGTTAATGTAGCCACCAATAAATTTAGATCCATAGAAGATGTTGAAATTGTTTCCTCGGGTTGAGAATTAATTACTTATACCGGAGTGCATTTTATTTCTTAAAAAATAAACAAAAAAGCATTAGAATTAAATTAAAATAAACAAATAAAACCTCTACTGATTCTACATCGCTGAAATCGAGGAATGGAATTGAATCGTTCGGTTATTCAGCTGTTGCAAGCTATCTTGTATATCGGCCCCCAAAGCTGTTCTCGCAGTGAGGTCCTAGAGGCCTGGGACCATGACTATATATGGGCTATATTTTGGTCTATTTTGGCCTATTTGGTCTATTTTCGATCTTATTTTAATAATGTCTAACTATAAAGAGGTTTAACTGTATCAATAGTCACTGAACTTTAAAAGAAAAGCTTTAAATTATATAAAATTTTTGTAGAAAATTTCAATGTATTTCTCAGATATATATTAACAATTATTTTATATGTGTTGTCTCAATATAAGAAAGAGAGTGTATAAACAATTTCTCTAATATTTTTATTGAAAATATATGAAAGAAATTTAACTAAAAATTTGTTTCTCAAATGTGAATATGATTATTCTGTGCTTTCATTTCCTTTTATTACTTGTCGTCATTGTATTGTTTATCATTTGTAATACTCGAATCACTTATTAGTAAACTTTTCGATTTGAGTTAAATAACTATTTTCCTTCAATCTCGAATTTAATATAATAGACTTTGAGTCATGTATTTGACCATGAACATTTTCTAAATTTTATAGAAAAAATCTTAAATTAAATATTTTTAAAAACAAAATTTTATTACCTTTGTTTAAAAAAAAATATTTGTCTAACTCTGCTCAAAGATGATGGAATGTTTTTAATATCAAAGAATAAAATTAATATTATGTAAAATTATATATTAAATCAAGTATTTATCAATTATTTTGTTAATAATTATAAATAAATTGCTATAATATTTTTATTTGACTTAATTAAGAGTTTATAATTGCCTTCATTAAAAAATTGATATTTATTTATTTTTTTAAACAAAATCCCTTATTTTCAAATGAGTTAAACTCTAGAAAGAAAAATTGTCGCTATTTAAAACAACAATACGTTCAAATAAATTATCTAAGCATGGTATATCGAGTTTTTTATATTTGGTGAAATTATTAAAATTTATCATGTTGAAATTAGGATAATTATAACACTTTATGGTTATAAATTGTTAAAAATAATGTGATAAAGGAGAATATTTTAATGAAATATAGAGTTAATGTCCTGTACCTTAACAATGGGTTCTTTCTTATAAATCAATGGAATAATATAATAAAAGATAAAATTATTCTAAAATATTGTGTTTAATTGATATCCTCTATAACAATAATTGTCCTTGGTATTCTATTAAATATTATCTAGGTCATTTTAGTGAGGTTTAAATAGGCTTCTTTAATCATCTTTTATCCTTAACCTTATACTAAAAAGTAAACTAAAACTCTATTATTATGAATATAAATTTAATCTAGCTATTATTCATTCCTATTTTATGGTTAATAAAAAGCTTTCTTGTAAGTGCATTAAACTAGTGCATTCAATTAAATTAGTGAATGAAATTAAATTCAAAATTATAATTTATTAGTCTCACACATATATGAAATATTAATTCATGTAATGAGACATTAATTTGAGGTAATTCTATTTTATTTAAATTGAGATTAAATAAATAAAAATAAGATATAATAAAAGAATGTTCAATTAGTAGCGAAAATATGTTTTTAAACGCAAAAGTTATGTGCAAGAACATATTGCGTATAATTATGGTTAAGTGACGCAATGTGTTTACCAGTTTACTCAATATTGAGGCCAATGACCTAAGAAATAGAGTAGTGAGAGACGCACTCTGAGTGAGTCTCTCACTGTTATTACAGTTTTTATTAACTAGAGTTATTTTAACTTGAATCTGTGCTAATTAAGTTTAATATAAAATACAATTTTTAGCTTTTACAATAGATCACCATTTGAACTACAAACACTATAAATTTTGGTAATATTTAAATTTTTGAATAAAAGTTTATTACCAGAAATTATCGCTCACTTACCGAAAAGATTGGAGGTCACCACTATTTAAACTATTGATTAAAATTTGAAAAATTATCGCTCTCACACACGACTAACCCACGCTCACACACGACTGACCCACGTTCACTTACCTGATCCACGTTCACTTACCTGATCCACGTTCACTTACTTGACCCACGTTCACTTACCTGACCCACGCTCATTTACCTGATCAACGCTCACTTACCTGATTCACGTTCACAATATTGATTGACTTCTATTCATACTCAGAATTCGCTGTTACCAAAAGGAAGAATGTTTTTTAGCTAGGTTAAAATCATTGCGCGATAAGTTGTACTTCTCTTAAATATTTTACCCATATTAACTTAAATATTAACAAGTTCATTTGGAAAAACCTATCAATAATTAATTGGTTATAACATGATTTACCCTTGCTAAGCGTTGTTTCAAGGTCAAAATCCATTTTTAGAGAAAACGTACTGACAGATACCTATCAATGTTTAAAAATAAGCGGAAAAATACATTCATTCATTAAATATAGTTTTTATACGAATGGAATCTTTATTCTATCTTTTTAATTGATATTATTGCTTGATTATATGCTTGAGCGCTCAATTCAATTATTACTATTGTAGTGAATGGAGTGCTGCTCTACCATACAAAATGGCAAACCACCCATCAGTAGCGGTGACCAAAGCGGCTTCTTATTAGGATTGGGCTCTATGGGTGCGGTCGGCTGAGCGGACCGAGCGGAAGACCGCTCAGCCGACTCAAGCGTTCAATTCAAAAACTTACAAAAATTAGTTTATTGAAATAAAATAAAATTATTTATTAAACCAAAGAGAAGAACTGCGTCTTAAATTAAAATGCAATAATTTAAATACTATTACATTTTTACGTAATTAAAGTTATAGCAAATAAGAGAGAAGTTATACAATAATATTTTCAATAATATCATTATAACTGGTTATCCAAAAGATGATGTAATTATTATAACATTTACATAAAACCTATTTTGTAATTTTTATGAATATTCTAGAAGTGAGCATAAAACCGGTTGTCATAATTATATAATATTACAAAATTTAAAGTTTTGTTTTTGTTAATTATTACATAATTTTTTGTAAATATAATAATTAAATAGTAGTTAGTAAATTATTTAAAATATAAAATACTGTTTACTTTAATTAAAATAAGATTAATATAAACTAAAGAAAACCTAAAATATATCCATTAAATAAAATAAGCTTGTTCATTTTATAAGATTATAACAATAAAATCTAGTTATATAAATTAATACCAATTACAAAATAATGTCTTTTCAATATATTGTGAGGAAGAGAGCGTTCCGGGCCTGTCCATCCATCCACGAACCAAGTATCGCCAATTGATACGACATCAGGCCATCGGATCGTCATCTCGGAGTCCAAGCATCATCCACTCGGCACTCCCCTCACTGGTGAGGCTTAAGCCCTCACCTGGCTTAAACCACACCGAACTCACCGAACACTACACCTAAAAAGAAAATAACAAATGTTAGATAATAAAGACTTACCGTTAATAGAGTCCAACTGTACGTGACCAACGAAATAACGTTAAGACAAAAGTGTGAATGCAAAGACTTTTATTAAAGACTTCTAAATACACTTAATGTTCAGAAGAACACATGAAATGAATCGGAGAGAACCCGAGTTTATATACTAAATGAATCGGGTCGGCTCTCTTA
>JAQFZM010001840.1:0-16012 GCA_034695785.1 Galumna obvia | reverse complement strand
TGGGTAAATAACCTATGAATTTTATTGACTTTGTCTATGAACTTGTGCTTGCTAATAATTTCAATGTTTAATATAATAATTAAAGTGTATCCACGCTATTTTAAGAATATCTGTACACAAGACACCAGAACTTTAGAAATATCGATCCTCACACCATATGATCAAGAATATATGAATTACTCTCATTCTATGCCTAAAGGCAATATTGGTAAAACTGGCCTTTCTTCGAGATGTGGGCTAATAGTGTTTTTTCAGTGCTAATTCTATTGGCACAGCTGTTAATTTTCACACATTTATGAATAAAACTAAAAACACTAAATAAATAGGTTTTTAAAGCTCTAAAACCGACAAAATTTTGTTTATAAATATTTGTTGATATATTGAAGTTTAAAAGTTAAGAGTTTTCATTATTTTAAAAGAATAAGTTATAACTTATAAGAAAAAGACTACAAATATTTATTATTTATTTGAATTATTTTCTATAACTTCTTTTCTATCAATTAATTGCACAGAAGGGCAGAGGAGTGCCATTTCATAAGTGGGCGGATCGTCTTCTATAGGAATTTGATGATCAACTGATACATCGATGACTACTATGTTGTGAAGAGATGTCGAACCAAAAGAAATATCATTAAAGGGATGAATGACATCATTTATATCATAATTATCTCTTGGGTTAAGATTTCCATGAATTTGATTCAATTGTCGATTGTATTGGTCTGAAGTATCGATATTTCGACCGCAACTATTTGTCAGACGTTTGTAAAACTTGAATATCTGAACAAATATTATATAATAAATATATCATATAATTAGAATATAATATATAGAATATAAACAATTCATTTAATATACTGTTAGGGATATTGTGCTTATTTTGCTGTAACCTAGTAAGATCATATTTAATTTTTTAACTGCAAATATGATTTTGTGTTTTTATGTCTTTAGAAAATAATAAATTTGTCCTGGATATATTATTGTTGTCATGTCATAAGATATATGAAAATGAGCTTGATCAATTGATTGACTTTAATATTATAAAAGATTTTTCTATATATAAGCCAATTATAATTCATATCAATAATATTCAACTAAAAATTAAAAAATTTAGTGTGCCCTTAGTAATTTTAAAGTAAAATCAATTAATATAGCATGGCCATTTTTATTTATTTTATAAATCATAATTACTTCTATACATTATCCATGATTAAAATTTCATGAAATTTAATCTTATTTCTTGTAAATGTCTAGTAAATTTCCAAGAATTCTATAATTTTTCTTGGTTATTTTGTCTATAATAGAGGTCGTCAAAAAAATAAAACAAACTTATAAAGACTTATTAATAATTTATTATATATAATGTAAAAAATAGAATATGAATCAGTTATTTATCTTGTTTACTTTTTAGGTTTTGAAGCCTAAAAATTTTTATGCACATGCATGTATGTTAAAAATATCCTAGATAAATTTAATATTCTTTTTAGATATAATTTTCCCACATAATCATAATTGCGGTCAAAAATAAATGTATTCTAGCTAATATGAGAAGTTTTATAACTAAAAATCTATTAAAGAGGGTTTCGATTGTATATAGAATATATACTAGCTCAGTTCTCTATATATTTCTGTCATAACATAAATAGAAGTTATAATTAAAGAATTGTGAAAATGTGGACAAACTTTGTTTATAATAACAATGAAGAAAAAGAGCGCAAACGGGAAAATGAAGGCTAAACAGAATATGACGAAAGTATAGATCGCATATTCGTGAAGATTATTCTTTTGCATAATAAAACCCATTATTAATAAAAAGGTTATTATCATTGGCAGTATTGTGGCCACAACACAAATCAAAATTGGCTTGCTACATTTTATACGATGATTGCTTTGAGACCATCCAATCGAATGACAGTTACGCACAATATCTGTATTTACAAACACTTTATTTAAAAACCAATTAAACAAAAAATGTTTAACAAACCGTTTCTATTAAATACATTCGTATTCCTATTGTGTCGTCCAGTGGTTACGATCGACGAAGAAATGTTTGTAATCATTTATATTAAAACTTTAATCGATTTAATTAATGACTAATAGATTGTGAAAAATCATTTTAAAACCAAATGAGAAATAAATATATTAAATACATTTATTGGAATCATTGAATTCATCGATGGATAATAGCTCTCAAAATCACAATTCTTTACAATAGTTTTAGATATCATTTTATTGAATTTTTGATTTAATTGTTCTTGATCCTTTTTTTTATCAATGAATACCTTTTTAATAATAGGAAATTTGTTTTAAAATGAAAGGAAATTCAATAAAAGAATATATTGAAAGCAATGGTGAAAATCGATTTATTACAACTTCTTTATATTATCCTTTGCCTATGGCTTTGGCTATACCTATGCCTACACTAAACATAAGGGTAGTTAAGGGCTGAGGGCAGCACTAATTCACAAGAAATTAAAACGGTTTAAAAAAATTAAATTAAATTAATGAAAAGTTAGACCTCTTTTCAAACCTTTTAGAATCTTTTAAGAATATTTTTCAAATAATTTGTGTTCACTACATTTACAAAGAAAATATAAAGTGGACAATCCATCTAATTAAGTAATGGCCTCATCACAAATAGGGTATAACATTGGTCACTTAATTAGATGGGTTATTGTATTGGTTTTTAGATTTAGTTAATAAGAAGGTCCAAAATAAGATAGGTACTTAATTAGATGGGTCCAATATATATAGAATCGTAAAGTGTTTGCCTTTTGTAACAAATATAAATAACTTATATTGTGTCAGTCCGTGAAGATCACCACTCTTTACAATATTTTCGTTTTTAACAAATTGATGTTCTGGTGATCCGTTAGAACCACTAATCCTTTTAATCTTGGAAGTTTAAAATTAAAGGCTTTTAATTTAAGCCCGAAATCCCTTATTTACAAATTAAATACACTGTTTGTGAGCATTCAATTAAACACTAGAATTGATTTGAATATTGCACTCAAATTAGTATCATTAATAGTGATTAATAATTGGGAAAATGTAGTATTTATTTGAGTTGATCTGAAACCTTGTTTTAATCATAAATTAAACCTTTTTACGATTCGTTGACAATAATAAAACTTAAATAATAGTTTAATAGAGAAAACTTATAATTTTCAATATATGAACACAAAATTGTTTGCTTTACTAAATACCGAAAAGTCTTCTATTGATTGTCTCACTTCTACTGATTATATAACCATATAATACATTAAGAAGATATTAATTATGAAATTCGTATTCAATTATCAAATAATTAACAAATATTTTTATAAAAAATTGTTTTTTAGAGAAAATTTAATACAAAAAATTAATTCAAAACAATTTCTTTAATTTATTAGACATTAAATGAATGAAATCAAAAAATTCTAAACTTTGAGTTAATTTTCATTAAATCTGTTGAGCGATGACTAACAAAATGACCAAAACTATTACCAAATTATACTAAAAAGAGATTTTAATCATTTATTTAAAGATTGTATAATAATATAATGAATACCTTCCGAGACTGAGTTCAGGCATTCCCTGATCGGCACCTTTTTTAAGGCCTGTGTTTACATATAAATACAATCAAATCAAATGACAAAAAAACAAAGAATTACCAAAATATATGATTAAAGGAATGTATCCGTAATTATATGTTATTCGTACTAAAGATAAAACACTTGAGAGTCGAGCCTTCGTTTCCGGATTCATATCGTAATTAATATTTGAATTAAAATCAAAATAATTTATAAACAAAATTAAAGAATTATTTTCTTTTCTTTCTTTCAGTAAAGATATGATTCATATCATATGAAACACAAAAAGGAGTTTTTATTTGAGACGTTATTTCTTTTAAATCTTCAAAAGTCTTGAAAATTCGCGAGACTTTAATCAGACTTTAATTAAATGATTAATTAAATCAATGATTATATTTTGGTGTAATTGATTTGACATTAATTTATCCAATAAGTGATTTAAATCTGATTTTAAATTTTAATTTATAAAGAATTCATTTTTATGAAAATTATTGATTAAATTAAGTAATGGTTAATAAAATACGTAAATAAATGAAAATTCCCTAAAATAGGGATAAAATGAGAACCAAAAACATAAGTCGAGTCAAAACTGAAGTCTATTTTGTTTTCAATACAGAAATAAACAAAAATGTTTTGAATACAAATAATTAATTAAATAATTAATTATGACTTCAAATGTTTTGATACAAAATTCGAGTTTTAATATAACGCCAAAAATGGAATCAATTAATGGTAATATTGCGGTCGAATCCGATAAAAATATGATAAAATGCGAGTTAAGTGACGATAATTTATTGAATTTAATGGAAAAACTTCACTCAAAGTCAAACCAAATGAAGTCGTGGACAGATTTGGCCAAAATTATGAAACAATCGGTTAATGAGAAGAGACATATCATTGATAACAACGAAAGAAATCAATTACAGAAGTGTTTGGACACAATTCAAAAGAATATTCGCGTCACTTCTTTGCAATCTATGGTCGAAAGACTGGAAACTATTTGTCGTCAGTTAGGGCTCAAGTTTAGTGTTCCGCCACAAACCAGTTCCAAAAGAGTTGAATGCTTTGTTCATTCAGAGATGTATTACGTCGAGGTATTATTAGAAGCACCCAATGGAGAGGTCTTGGATTGTAAAGTAGCTCACCAAGCAGAAGCTCTGGTATACCATTTGTTATACTCTTTTGTTTTATCCATATTTCAAATGATTATCATTTCTATAGAGTTGTCTCGAATTGACAGATGTCTTACAAAAAGGAGATTTCGTTGAGTTTACTAAACATTTGGAGGGTTTGTCTGCAATCTATCAAATAAATGCCGATAAGTCAGTCATTTATTACTCTTTGATTTAATTGATTTAAACAAATAATCAAATTTACAGAAAGAATAAAACTAAAGCATATCTGGCATTACATGCGCTCGAAGTGGATCTCTCGAGTCTCGCAGAACTACAAAAGTTTGTTTTCATTTCATTTTGGTTTTCACTAAAATTCATTCTTTTATTATCAGTCATCAAATCAATGATATAAATAATTTGGTTCATAAATCTCCGGTTGGAATCTTAGAGCCTCGAAAAGGGGGTCATCCGATGAGACTCACATATTTTGTGCCGCCCTATGATCTGATTGATATAAATACTAAATCATGTCTACCTCTTAATGTCGACGGTATCCAACCTTTTATATAGAAATCAATTTTTTAATTAAGTTTTGTTTACAGTAATAGTAGAGAAGGGTTTAGGATTTTCGGCGACCATTTGTATTGAGAGCTCTTCCTCTCATCGTTTACAACACGAGTCACTAATCAATACTTTGAAAACTCCTGAGGGAAAGAATTTGCCGCAGTTTTCAGCTTTAACTGCATTGAATAGCACTCAACTTCCGGCCTGTTTTGTTCTTAAGCTTCAGAAGCCTTTGGTTACTTCACTCGACATTTTGAAGAAGATAAGGGCCGATACAAACATTGAGTTTAATCACGAACTCATCAGTAAAAGCGAACCAATAATTCATTTGATAGCAAAACAATTATTGCAGTCAAACAAAGAATTTGATGGAAGCGCTCCATTTTATGTGAAACTTCCGAATCAAAGCCATTGCTATTATTTGAACGAAGGATGTGATAAATTGGATGGAGTTGTTATCACATCCATACCAATAACACATCCAACACATGTTCCACGAATTCTGGTTCATTTGAGACAACAGGTCTTATTTAATGTAATCATTGGAAGTTTTATCCGACAAATTATAAAACCGGGTAATTCTCTTTTCTTTCCAATATTATATCTTTCGAATAATACTTAAACCTTTGATAATATTTTTTAGATAATATTTCAAATATCTTCGAAGTGACCACAACTTCTGTGTCAAACATTAACATACAGTTCGAACACCCGACTGAAGAATCGTTGGCCACTTTAGATTTGGATCTCAGAGATGTGACTAATGTCAAGTGTAAACTTTATCCAACGAGTAGTCTCTCCTCGTTTTGTTCCGATGATTTCACATCAAAAGTTATGCAGAGGTTATAATAAAAATATTGTTTTATTCATTTATTTCTAAATATTAACTTCTAATCGTTTTTCAGATGTCTATCAATTCCTGTGACGATGCGCTCAATTATTAATAAGTGTAAAGAAAGTGCGTCCGCTCTTAAAGAACAAATGGCGAGAGAACAGACCCAAATGACTCTTAACCAAAACGAACTCTATTTTTCTTCTTTAAACTCGAGTAATGGATCTTTGGATCCAAATCTCGGTGGAAGACAACCACCCCTTCAATATTTGTCGCAAACACTTCAACAATATAATGGAAATCAATCGACACAACAACAGATTAATCAACAATTTGTTGGACAGAATAATTCACTTCAGGGACAGCAACAGAATTTACAGCGTTTTTTAGCTCAAAAACTTCAGCAATCGTTGGGTTCGGATGTCTCACAAACGCGACCACAAATGTCTTTACAACAGTTCCAACAACAACAGGAAATGTTAAATCAGAACACAAACGGACAAAAGCACAACACAATGTTAATGAGTATGTTGAGTGATATCCCCGCAGCCAACTCTCAAATGGCTTTAAATTTACTCAAACAACAGCAACAACAACAACAACTTCAGCAACAGATCCAACTTCAGCAACAATTATTTATGCAACAACACTCTCAACAAAAGCCTAAAAAACAGCGCAAACGTAAGATAACGAGCGATAATCTTATAAGAAGTCCCGGCAGTTCTGCAGGAAAGAGTCCTAAAAGGAAACTGAGTGATGACGACTTCAGTAGAGAATTACCCGATGACGGTATGGCTACTGATGGCTATCAATGGGTAAATGATATGTCTAACTCTTGTCGGCCCTCATCGACTCCATCCTCAACGGCTTCATTTCCAGAAACAATGGGAAACATAAAACAAGAGTTGAATATATCGGGAGTAACAACGCCTACCAGTGCCGGAACCGATACCTTAACATCCTTTCAATATATGAATGCAAGACATCCATTTGAAGGCAATCAAAATGATTTTAATGAATTTAATGCTGAATTACCCCTTTATGGGGAATCTGGAGCTGAAGTATTAGCTGACATCAAACCCAACCTTTCAGTAGATATGTCTTTGATTTCAGCAAAAGCTGGAAATAAACGAACGGTTAAACGAATGAAAAGCGACACAAGCGATGACGCGAGCGGTACAGGAGATGAGGGACACAACGAACAGTTGAAAATAATCAAATCTCTCGAAGATCTTCACCAAAAGGACAGCTTTTCAAAAATGTTTGGCGTCAAAGATCCTGGAATTTGTGGCCCCGAAAATACTTTGAAAAAAGTTATAAATAACACTAAAGTTCTAAAAACCTCGAGTAAAGGTGATGTCCGCCGCTGTTCCAGTGCTGGAATGGAAAGCGGTTCAGAACAGAAAAGACCCACAAATTTAATTAATGTGGAGGACATCAATGAATTGAACGCTTCTTTGAAAAAAGAGAGAAAAAGAAAAAGAGCTGAAAGTGTTGACAGTTTGAAAGGATCAGTAGTCGGTCCTAATTCGACGACCGGCAGAACAATAAACTCTAATATATGTTCGGAGTCATCAATGATGCCGCCACCTATGTCTGCATCAGTCGGTGACGTCACCTCTTCTTGTTTGTCACTAATTGATGGAAATCAACAAAAATTAATTCCGAATATAAAGATGTCTCCGACCTCTTCAACTCTCGGTTCGTCGCCTTCGCAAACAATTATGAAGATTTCAAGTTCTGGAAAGAAGTCTTTAGTTGGTTCTACTGTTTCTTCGACGAGTGGTAACGATCCGAAGTTAAATAAAAATTTATTGAATAAATTAGAAAAAGGATCGACCCTTTCATCAATGCTTAAAAACCAAAAACACAGTTATCCGAAAATAGCTGACTCTGAGGGAAACCCATCGATGACTTCTTCTCTCTCTCCGAAGTCACTAACATTTAAGACTTCAAAATCAAAAACTACAAAAAGTGGACTCAATTCTTCTCCCGGAAGAACCAAAGATTTGACAAAATCTCAAGTAATTACTGGGAGTAAACAGAAAACTGTAAATATTTCTTCGACGTCTTCTCTGTCTGCAGCAAAATCGGGATCAACTGCCGTCTCATCTTCGTCTTCGTTATCTCCCGGCCTCTCTTCTGGGCCCTCCTCTTCAATGACATCATCAGTCTCTTCATCAAAACAACAAACAGCAAAAGTGGCTAAAATTTCAAGAAAAAGCTCTTTGACTGCAGTCGTGGATCGTTTACATCAAAAACAAGACGCTGTAGGCGTTCCGACCGGACAGTCAGCTAATGAAAGTGGAAGACCTGAAAGCAGTTCTCTTCCAATGAATAGACCCGACACAACATCTGCACCAAAAGTGAGTCAAAGTGGAAATAATAAAATGACTGAATCCAAGATAAAATATTCGCGAACTTCGGATCAGTTCACTATCAAACAAAGCAATTCTGGCGGTGGACTCAAAATGAGTATCACTAAAACTAAACTGTCCTCTAATGACACGACCAATAAAATAGGTCCGGGAGGAACCGGATTATTTAAAACTACTGCTACCTCGAAGTTTACGATTCCCAAATTACCAAAAGCCAGCCCTTCGGCAGTCCGTCCCGTATCGACTACAGGGCTTTCAACAACAACAACGACTTCGAGTACTATTTCTCCCATTTCTGCTAATTCTGCCATAAGAAGACCAGTGAATCCAAACGCAAAAATGTCAACAAATGTGAGAACAAACGTCTCGAGTTCTACTCATCCGAGTGGAGCCACTGTATCGCCAAAAGCAAATACCGGTTCTTTCAATGTTTCACACAATAAACCATTTGGAGACAGACATAACTTGAAAACATCACCGAATCAGTCGACAAATAAAAGTCCAATAAATAAAAGCAGTTCTGAAAAATTCAAAACTAGTTCAGAACCGACTTCTACTACAAAGAGTTCTGTTCACAGTTCTGAAAGTTTATCAAATTCTCCAAATTTCACAGCGATCTCAAAATCAATTTCGGAGTTGAATCGTCCGCCGGTATATTCAAAGTTTGATGGCGTTACTCTTCCGATGCCTATCAGTTATTCTAGAAGTTCATCGGTCACTAATATCAGTCCTCAATTGCCGGCCTCTTCCACTTCCACTTCCACTTCCGCTTCAAATTTATCTACAAATAAACCAATTTTTTCAAAATCAGTTTCTGTTAACGAAAGTGAAAATATGGAACGAATGCTCTCTAATTGGGGTCAAACAGTCGATACTCCCAATGATTCAGTAAACGATAAAACGATAGCCATTGCATCCAATAAAAATAGTGAGACTATAATTACACAAAATCGTTTGGAAAAGGCAGGAGTCAGTAGCAGTAGTGATGTCAAAGCTTCGACCAGTACTCCGAGCTCTCCCGCAGAAATGGCTTTTATGTCGGATGCGCTGCAAAATCCTCCGCCACTTATCCCGACTGAGGCTATCGATGATTCGAGTGGAGGGGGAAGTCGTAGCAATAGTGCTAATATTGAAGGCACTAATGAATGCGCGAATTCTTCAACTCAAGTAACTCTTGACTCAACCGACTTAAACAGAGAAGTTCGGTCTTCTGTCTCTATAGTCAGTGAATCGGTTCCAACAATTTCTGGAAACGAAACGTTAAATGAAGTGTCGACCTCTGAAAATGTAAATGAGTCCATCGAAAAGATAGAAACAGACACTTCTGTGGTCACGCAGTCCAGAGTCTCAACTCAAGTGGTATCTGAGAGTAATAAAATGACTGCCGATGAGGACGACGACGGCGACGGTTTGGTAATCGATGACCCGTCTGTTCCCTCAAAACCTAATCGTGTCAGTACTGCTTCTAATATGGAAACGGTTTCATCGTCGACATCACGTCTGAACACTACTGAACCTCAAATACCAAAATCGTCGACATCTCCGACGTCCAGTAGTACTACCATTCCTACTGTTCCTTCAAATCCTGTATTAGCGTTGACATCAATTACGGGAAATTTTAATTCTGTGGCCTCACCTTCTAATCATTCAACAAATAGTTCAATACAGAGACCCTCTCCCTTTCCAGATATCGATGACGATCTTATGGATGAGGCACTCGTCGGCTCCAATCAATAATTTCAGTTCATTTCAAATGAGACGCTACTTTTGTGGCTACTTTTGTGGCTACTTTTGTGGCTACTTTTGTGGCTACTTTTGTGGCTACTTTTGTGGCTACTTTTGTAGGTACTATTTGTCACTTATTTTTTTTAAAAAATTATGAATTTATTATTTAATTGTTTAATATTTGTCTCAATTCAATGAATACTTCAGAACTTAAATTAATTTTTATTTATATTTAATTCTCAAAATCATTAAATTATTTGCGAATTCTTTTGATAAAAATCAAGTTTTGGCGAAATTATCATAAATATTATCATAAATATTATCATAAATATTATCATTAATATTACTTTTAGTAAAATAGAGTCAACATTGGATGGCTTTCAAACAAATTTGAGTTCCGATCAGAAAATTTTAAAGATTTCTATCATTTTTCACTCTTTAAAGTATGTATTAGAGATTCAAAAGTCGGGTCCAAATCCGACCGAAAATTTTAAATAATATGAAAAACTCTTTTGTTGTAATTTTATATATAATAATGCATTTGTCTATTATTTATTGAAACTTCATTTTAGAATTCAATTAATGATATATTAGTGATTATTAGTGTTATCACTTATAAAAATTATTTTTTTAAAGAAATATTATATAAAAATCATTTTATAATGTTTTGGATTACCAAAAAACTATACATACTTTAAAAAAAGAAATTTGAGGTTATTTTTAAAAATTGCTAACATTTTTGGACATAACTTTTGATTTTTTGCCCAATTTTGGAGTCTCTATTGTATCTATAATTTTGTTAAATAAATTCACTTTTATTTTCAAAAATCTTATTATATGACAAGTTTTTAATAATAAAATGATTATTATAATTACGATCTTAAGTTATGATTTTATAACTATAAAAAGGAAATAATAATTATTTTAATCGATAAAACTTTTCTACAAAAAATTAAATCCATTAAAATATACATTTTTAAAAAGTCACGAATGAAAAGCTATTGGAGTAAAGTTTAGTCCAATTGTGAGATAAGGCTTCCAATAGTGGACTCCTATTGAGAAAAATAGCCATTTATTGGCAAATGAATGAATGACTGAAAGAAAGCCCTAAAACTCTCAAACCTTAGAACTGGTTTTTCATTCAAAAAGTTTTAACGTTTTAAAAGTTAAGTTAGTTTTAGATTTAAATTTATTTTTATTCTTCAATTCATTGATTCTTATCTTTGATTGAAATAATGGATAAAATTAAAGAAAGAGTAAGTGTTCGGTCACTAAAGATATCAAAAAATACGATAAATAGTGACAAAAAAAGAGCGAAGAATAAAAGGAAAGATAAGATCATTGAAAGACAGAAAAATGAAAAATATTCGACAATAAGTTCACAAACAGTTATTAAAGATTTGAAGATATCGGCGACTCGTAGTATGAATTGTGTCCGAAACACTTTCGACAACTTATCAAATGTAAGATTTCATATCATTTTTCGTTTCATTTGATTTCAATTTTCTTTAAAGCGTTTAAAGATTTCTTCAAAACAAGAGTTTGTAAATAAGAGATGTGTCGATGAATGTGATAATTATCAACCATTGGGTGCCGACAAAACTCCGGTTAGACTTTACTCTCCTTTTGGTTTTGAAACTCCCAGTCCTCGAATCGATAGAACTCATCTCAGAAGGTATTGAAATACTAATTTTAGACTCATTTGATGAGCAGTTCTTTTGGTTTGTTTATGAGATTATTATTTGTTTAATTAAAGGTCATGTCGTCGGCAAATGTTCTTCAGTCCGACCGCAAAGATTAAGGACGACGTCTTGTATTTGAATAATGGAATCAAAGAATTAAATTTGATTTCAGAAGGAATTGAAAATCGTTTTTCGCCCAAAAACTCGAATTTCAATGAAATGAATGTTCACTCAAAACAGAGTCTCATTTGATTTTATATTAAGGTTTTTATTTATTTATTTTCAAGAATTTGTTAATAAATTTCATATTTTTTTTGTATTAAAAAGTAATAAAAATAATTATTAAATCACTAAAAATTATTATAATTTTATAATTAACCAGAAAATTAACTTTTTGTATATGATTTGAGACAAATATATCTCTTATACCTTTCCTTAAATCATGCTCTATATGAGCTATATGAGCCTGTTCCTTTTATAAAATCTGCAAATCCTATTCCCAATATTAGAGGTTTAGATTTAAAATAAATAAAAACAAAATTCAATTAATTATTTAATTTATTTTAATAAATAAAGAAATAAAATAACTCTTAAATAAATGGCATTCAATTAATGAAAAATAAAAGTATTTTTCCTAAAAGACAGTGATTTATATAATTAAAAGTAGTTTTAAACTAAATAAAACATATTTTTATAATTATTTGAAGAATGTCTACAATTTTTAAATACAAATAAAAGAGTTAATGGATTACAACTAAATATTAAATTTTAAAATTTATAGATATAAGTGTTTATACAAATATGAGTTTAAATCTAATATACAATAAAATAAAGGATAAAAAGAAAAAGTTTTAAATTATATTTTTTGTCTTTTGATGGAAACATCGCTTTGAATCGATTCTCTCTTCAGATAATTATTGGTTTCGTTATTATTAGTATTATTAGTATTATTATTATTATTATTAGTATTAGTATTAGTATTAGAGTTACAATTGTCGGGAAACTGAGCGTCAGTACTGTTGTCTAAGAGTCCAGCGCTTAGATTAGAGCCCTCGTCTCCAATACTCGCCATTTGAGACGTATTGGAGATATTATTGTCTTCTTGACTGCATTCAGAAAATCCGGTTATTGAGTCTTCATTAGCCACCAGTGATGGCGTCAATGAAGAGGTTCGCGAAGAACCAGATTTAGTCTCTCGAATATTCTCTTTATTGTTATTCGGTGTCATTAAAGATGTATTTCCTTTGCTTTTGGATCGACCGCTCTTTCAATTAAATCAAATTTATTATATTTTCAATGAAATTAATAAATGAATGTCAGAACTCATCTCAAGACTTACCTCATAGTTAGTAATGGGAACCCATTTATATATTTTCATAGTCGTGTCACCGATTGTCACCCATTTCTTCTCCCTTTAAATAATCAATTGAATGACATTGACATTGATTTGTGGCTTTTTTACCATTTTCTCACTTTATCGATGGCCTGCATTACTCTTTTAATATCATCTTTGGCTCTACTTCTGGTCTCCGCTCTGACAGATCGCGACATCATTTTGTTTACAATAAAACTTCAAACAAATAATTTTATTTAAATAAAAATCGGAATTTATTTATAAAAACTCACACAAAAAGAGCTTTTTGTCGAATCTTTGGTTATTATATCAAACACTAAGTGTCGCCACTTTTACTCTGATTCACACGTTTTTCAAAAATGTTTTCAAAACAATAATAATAATTATTATTTAAAGACTTTTTTTAACAAAACATTTAACGATAAATAAGAGAATTCTTTAATAATTTGTTTAATTTTTTAATTAAATGAAAGTTTAGTTTTAATTTTCTAAAGATAATGAGTGAAAGTAATAAATTAGGTAAACAATTACCACTATCTTATCCAACAGCAGCCAAACTCTTGAGAAAAATGAGCGCTAAAAAAGGTTCACTAAATTCACTGATTTCTGGATTGGATCCTAAAAATGTATTCATCCGTTCATTAAATGAAAGCTTTTATTAAATTAATTATCGTTTTGTGTCCACAGAATATAAAAATGATTTACGCGATTGTAATGAAAACAATTCAAAACTTGAATTTAATTAAACAAATGATCGAAATTATGGACAGCAATAAAAGTGATGTCAACTCAAAATTGGATCCATTCTTAACACAAGTATTGATCGCAGACTTAATTTTTGGGAAACGACTCAAAGGTATTCGACATTTGCCTCAAATCAAACCATTGATTGCATTCGAAGACGAATTCAATAAAATCGCTAAAAGTATTCAAAACAAATAATTTTTTTGTTTTTAAACCTTTTTTTTTATTTTTCAGAGGAATCGAAGTCTAAAAATAAAAATTTATTTATTGTTCGCTATATTCGAGTAAATCTCATAAAAACTAATTTGCAAAAAATGAGCAAAAAATTAGTCAAAAATGGTTTCGAGAAAATTGATTACAACAAAAATGACATCACTTTTGATGAGTAATTAATTTTAAGTAAATATTTTCCAAATTTAATATTTTATTTGATTACAGTTTTAAACAACTTTTATATGATTTAAAAGAGAATCAGTTTTTAATTGATTACGACTTTTCAAATGATTTGTTGGCCTTTAATATAAAAGCGACCAAAAGATTGCAGGAAATGAAATCTTTCAAAGAGAGTAAAATAGTTATGATGGATAAGGTTTGACTCTAGCATTTGATACTAGCATTCTAATCATCACTTTTATCACTTACTTTAACTTTAATTAAAGGCTAGTCTTATACCCGTTGAATGTCTTGGATTAGAACCAGGAATTAAAGTGATGGACATTTGTTGTGCTCCGGGAATGAAAACCACTGCAATTGGTTCGAGACTCAAAAACAAAGGAACGATCTTTGCTTTTGATAGAAGTGAAGAAAGAATAAATCAAATGAAGTTCAATATTAAAGAAAACGGTGTTATTTGTGCTCAAATTGAATGCCGCGATTTTACAGAAGTCAGTCCTCAAGAATTCCCATCCATTGATGCTATTCTATTAGACCCGAGTTGTTCCGGTTCTGGAATGAATAAAAGGGTTGATTATGAGGATACCAAAGAAGACATGTCTCGTATTTTCAAATTAGCCTCATTTCAGACAAAATTGTTGGGACACGCCTTCAGTTTTAGGTCCAAACGTATAGTTTACAGCACATGTTCCACATCTTTAATGGAAAACGAAAATGTTATTAAATCTGCGCTCAAAGAGTCTGAATTCGGTCAATATTATGAAGTAATTAATGCATTACCCAATTGGCCGGTAAGGGGTTTAGGAGACTATCCCTTTGCTTCCAAATGCATCAGATCTGATGCAAAGACAACGTTTACGAATGGATTTTTTGTTTGTCTTTTACAAAGAATTGAAAACATTTCAAATAATTAAATTCAATCACTATTTTTCCACTAAATCTAAGAACCTTATGAACAGAAGATCACTCTTTTGATGACTTTTGATGGCCTTTGCTTTTAAGGAATAACACATAAGAGCCAAATCCGAAAAATGCCCTTTCTATGCATTTTCAATCCTTAACATTAGCATTTGTGGACAGTCACTAGGTCTGTTGAGGTTTTTTGTCCTAGGGGGCTTTGCAAAAACCCTTCTAATAGATTGGCTATTCCCCTATTGCCCTTTCTCCATCCTTGTTTCTGAGTAAGGGTTCATTTTATACCTATTGACTGGATTTAATTACTTTGTTTTAAAACAGTTTTATGTTAATTAAGATAAGTTTAAAAAATTTGGGAAAATATAAATTTAAATTAATTATTAATGATTTTTGATTAAATAAATATTGAATTTCAATCACTTATTTTTAATGCGAGTGAATTCACTTGTAATCAATTTGTGTTTAATTTTCGAATAAAATTAAATATTTTTGAATAAAATTTATTTTTGTCGAAATTGTTTTTCACTGATAAACTTATAGTCTATATAACGGAGTTAATCATAAGTAGGGCCCGGTTTTAGTTAAAATAAAAGTTAAAATAGTTACTAAAATAGTTAGTTAAAATCATACAAATAGTTAACAAAATAGTTATTTATTATTAATCAATAATTTTATTTTTACAAAAGAATAGGTTAAATTAACTTATATTTTATATATTTTAATGAATTAAAATGTATTAAT
>JAQFZM010001839.1:0-16016 GCA_034695785.1 Galumna obvia | reverse complement strand
TTCAAATAGTGAACAGTGTTTTTGAAGAGTTTTATGTCTCTTACGTCATTTGGGACAAGTTAACCGAAATGGCTATAGTTGAGTGAAAAGTGAAAGCATTGGACAAAAAGCGATGTAAGGCATGTAAGGCAGTGTTAGCCGAGTGTAAGCACTTTCCCTAATATCTGTATTAATGTTAGACTCATCTCTGCCTCCCTCTCCCTCTCCTGAGTTGTGTAGTGAGCAGTTGTGCCGAAGCGAGTGCTCACACATTGTTGTGGAGTGAGTCGAGTCCAACATTTGCTATAAATCTCTGTGAAGACAACACAACACTTATAGCACACATATAGTGATCTCAGTTACTATGGAAACAATGCCTCATATTTTGGCCTATTCTATACCGGCAGGTATTGCGGCTCAACCATAGGGACAACGATATGTACAATAAAGGCAAGGGTTCAACCGTCCCCTCTGATGCTCAGGCAAGAGAAAAGTAAGTATCCAAGTAAACTAGTCACTAGTCTAACTTGATAACTTTCATATCATTCAAATTGATTGACAATTGACTTGTATTTAAAGGTTAGCGCTTTATGTCTACGAATACTTACTTCATGTCGGCGCCCAAAAAGCTGCACAAACTTTCCTTTCGGAGGTAAATATCACACTATTTTCGACACTATATTTTTGTGCGAACCGTTCGCTCACAAACGCAACACAACTGAACAGAACTCGACTTCAATTCGTTGATCGATAACATACTCCTGGCGTACAAACATTACCTTCACAAACACCGTAACCAAAGATATGCACTCGAGTAGTCCCTCCCCTCAAATTATTAGCTAACAGAGTGTTGGCCACAGACCTCAGAACCACTCTATTTTAGCGATAAGCACATGATTAGCACTCCGGACACCCATTGATTCTCGGGAAACCCCTTCAACTCTCTGTCCTTTAGTTCGAAACAATTTTAATCTACAAAATGTGGAAATTATTAAAACAGAGTTTGTTTTAGACGTAATGACTGTTACGAACGAAACCAAAATTATTTAAATCAAAAATAAAATAATTTTGAAAATTATTATTAAAAGATATAATTTGGTCTCAATTTTGCCAAAACTATAATAAAACACTGGATTTGCTTTTAAATGAAATTATTATAAATGCAGAACACATTTGATTAAAAATTGAAATAAATTGAAATATTTAGTTGTAATATATGTCATATCCTTAACGTTATCGCAATTATCGAAAACTTAAGAACTGAGAAATCAATGAATAAATGATTTCTGTTTTGTTTTACATTTATTAGTGATTTGAGTCTATGTTTTACTCTTTTATTTAATATAAATTTATCGCTAATCAGTTAATCAACGGATAATGAATTGTAAAGTTATTCACTAAATATATGAACAAAATATTAGATATTTGAGACGATTCTTAGATCTATTACTTAAAGAGTTTAAAGTTATCGACAAATATTTATTTAATCAATTGTTTGACATTTGATTTGAGAGTAGGAATCGATTTATTTTTTAGATTAAAGTTTTTATTGTTTTATTAAACGGCAATTATTAGACCAAAAAATTGACACCAATTTTGAAATACGAGCCAAAGAGAAAACCCTTTTCACTTAATTGGTGTAGACGTGAGAATCGTTCAAATACTTAACCCATTCGAAGGACAGCCTCTGATGATTATCATTGCCCCTGAAAATTACCAGTGCCTCGAGTACCCAATATGCCCAAGGTCGTTATGCTGGTCGCTCGCAGTGGCCTCTCTGTCAACGACAGTGCATTCAAACCAAAACTTTTTCAATAGATATTGTTTTCCAAGAAATGTCTCGATTTGAACCCAAAACAAATCTTATGAAATACCAATCATTCAATAAATTCCATTTTAATGACTTATAAATACTTTTTAATACAAAACTTGAGATTTTCACACATTTCTACCACAAAGTGAAACACAATATAAGTTTTTTTTGATTAATTTTTTCCATTTTTTTGTTAAGAATAATCCACTTATTTTAAATCATACATTTATTCTCATTTTATAACATTATTATTATATAAGGGATTATCCCATAATTCTAAACAACGATTCGAAACCCTTTAGAACCCTTTAAGACCCTTTAGAACCCTTTAAGACCCTTTAGAACCCTTTAAGACCCTTTAGAAACCTTTTAAATATTTAAAATGTCGAACAAAAAGTGTTCTAATGATTAACACATTTGTCGACTGAACACAAAATATTAATCATTTTTTAAAAATTAAGGAAAAAATAAATTCATGAGTTATTGTGAATCACTAAATGTTTTTTTGCGCCAAAAATTCAAAATGAGCCGAAAGCGAGTGCGGCCACAAATTGCTATTTTCTTGTCATCAATATTTTGAAAAGTTTTGATCTTTTATTTGCTTTTTATCCCAGACTCGTGAGTAGAGAAGTTTTGCCTTAAGTCAGGTTATATTTTTAAAATATTAAAATTAGTGTTTTGTTGGAGACATTCCTTTAAATTCTCAATCATTTCATTGAAAATATTAATAAATAATTTTGAAATAATATAACTAAACACTACTTACGATTAGATTCAGATACAATTATTGACTAAACAATTGATTGAATTGTATTCAAATAAATGACAGAATCTATTGACTGTACGATAATTGACTTAATTTATCGGTTTTTGCATAAATGGATAAAATTATATTCAACAGTTAGTGAAAACGAGTCTATTATTAATTTATTTATTAACCATTAGTGCCGTAATTCCGTTATATTCAACAGTTGTCTTATCTGTGATGAGGACTCTCACAGACAGTGCTTTTAATTGTAGTGAAAGTGAAGCACATCATAAGCGCCAATCAATTCTTTGAGAGAAAAGTTTAATTAATAATTGTTTTGTATTTAACAGATAAGATGGGAGAAAAACATCACTCTGGGAGAGCCCCCCGGCTTTCTTCACTCTTGGTGGTGGTCAGTATATAATTTCTCATATTTTACAATAATTGATACACTTTTCAATGATTTTAAAATAAAATATAATTAAATTTTTTTTAGTGTTTTTTGGGATCTGTATTGTGCGGCTCCGGAACGGAGAGACTCGTGCGAACACTCGAGTGAAGCCAAAGCTTTTCACGACTATGTAAGTGATGAACACTCCTTTCAATTTCATAATTAAGTGTTAAGTCCTTTATTTGTTTTAATGAATCAATGAATTGATTGTCTAAATAAGGAATTATTAGTGAATGAAAGTTAATTCAAAATTAGTTAAATCGTTGTTTACATTAAACAAACATTTATTCATTTGAGTCCCAATTGATTCGATTCAAAAGAAATTTGGCACTATTTTACTCATTTCTATTCTTTAATCTTATGGTTAACCTTCGAATCATTGTTTGCTTTAATAAAATATTTATTAAATTAGTTATCATTTATATAACTTTTAATTTATTGCTTTTTAATCGCTTTAGATTTTAGGCCAACTTTTAAGCGATTGATATTTTGTGAGCCATTTATTGCTTGAAAAGTATCTCTAAAAGTGTAAAAACTGTGGAATTATCTGTGAATGAAAGGAAAAGTGTCATCAAATTAAGTTAAAAGCCATGAATTGTAAGCTTTTAATTCATAAGATTGTCAAAAGTGGTATAACTTTCTCTATTAATATGTAATGTTTATATGAATGGAAATGAATGACACAAATCCTCTTTCAATAACTACTTAAAGCCATTCAAATCTGATAACAAGTTCTTCAAAAGAAGACAATTAGAATATAAGCAATGAATCCGTCATTCGATACTATTTTCTATCGAAGATTATATATAAAGGGATGTATAAGGGATTGACTCTTAGTTTATATAACTTATTATTCAAGTTTGAAGAACGAGTCAACACAAAGTGAATAAACTCTTACTAAAACAGGAAAGAGTGTGCGTGTGTAGTGTGTGCGCCACTGCCCGACACTATCCGTTGCCAATGCCTAAGCTAAAGCCAAAGCTAGTACCATTGCCAGTGCCAGTGCCAGTTCCAGTGCCACCTCAATTGATGGCATAAAGGCATTTAACAAAACCCCAAATATGTGAAGAGGTGTTCAATCAGTCACCACAATAAAAATTGAGCCCAATTTATGAGAAATGGGAGGGAAAGGACAGAACCGAATGCATTATAACATTTGCCACTTGAGTTTCGAGTGTTCTCTCAGATGACAAAACACTATAATTTTATGTTCAACTCTTCCAATAATATCTGTATTTTTAGTGTTTTCTCATTAAGTGTTTCGTCAGATAAACTATTAAGAAATCGACGCTTTTTTCAATCATAGTTTGAATCAATTTTTGGATTTCGTTTAATTTGATTCAACAAATCTTAACATAAAAACACTTAAAAATCGTTTTATTTTCTCCGATATTTGGTTTATCCCTATTTTAGATATATTTTTTTGTTATGAAATTTTCCGATCATTTGATTTAATTGTTGTTATTTTATCACTAAATAAATAGTTTTATGGAACCAAAAGTCCGGTTCTTTCGTTTCAATCAGAGCTCCGAATAATTTATCAGTTCTTTTTGTTTTTCTACCATTTATTTAGCCTTAGAAATAGCCTATTTTTCCTTGTTTCAAATACTGTTTTTATGTCATCTATTTTTTTCAATTTGACGGCGACTCACATTCATATAAAAAAAGAAAATATAATTTCATAAACAAATCGAAGGTTACGACACTTTTACATTTCTTAGCGACACATTTCTATATCAATCGATAAGTTAGTCTTACTTCATTAATTTACCTTACTTCATTTTAAACCAGCATTTCAAACATTTATTCTATTAGTTGTAAGATTAGAGCAATACTTTATCTGATGATAAAATTAATTTAAGATTTCAGTAATTCTAGTGTTTGTTATAATAGTTTTAAAGTAGAACTAAGTTAAGGCTAATTTTGATCCGGAATCAATTTATCTTAATGTCGATCGAAATGAGTGTTTACTTCTTATTGAAAGTATTGTTTGAATCAAACAGTTGTCTGAACGCATCAGTGATTGCAGTTTTGCTCAATTTAGTGCTTCGGCACCACTTCTTCCACGAGTTTTGAAGTTCACAAGTGTTGTAGTCTTGCAGTTCAATAGTCACTAACCTTAAGTTTTAAGAAATAGTTGTTCATTGAGTTGAGGCTCAAACCAATTGTATTCGTATTTAGAAAATTATCGCTTACTTTCGGTTATCCGTAAACCCATTTAACCGATAGGAGTGACCGACAAAAAGTTCGACTCAAAACTCGATTAAAGTTTAAAATAATTTATTTGATTATTTGCGATCATTAAATGGTTGTCCATTCGATTGCATCCATTCATTATTAAGCTATTGATAAACCAATTAATCAGTCTTTGAAACAGACGACAGATAAGAGTCCTCTCTTTTCTTGGTTTGGAATTTTCAAATGATTATAATATTTAAACTCAATTTTTTATTTAAACCATTTTAGAGCTTTTGGTTAAATATTTATTTTCTCACACCATTTAATAAGATGACATTAGTTTTAAAATGAACAAGATCTTTTTAATGTTGCATTAATAATGCACTTAATTATTGAGAAATTCTATCCATAATGAGAGGAAAAATTATTCAAAATTTCTAAGAATATTTATTTGAAAATATATTAATTTTTAAAAAATTGCAAACATTTAAACCTAATCTCATATATTTCGCGGTATATTTTCTATGAGTTATTTTATGAATTGTTTTGAAAATTGAAACTTTGAATTTAAAACAGTTTTTCTCTCAAATTAACATTAAATGTCAGGCTTTGGGCCAATTATTTTGATATTTAATCAGCTTTTATGTAGAGCTGATGTTTTGAATGCTTTTTTGATAATCACTTGACGCCCATTTATTCGCATTTTATCTGACACTATTTAAAATCAAATTAATTTAATAGTTTTGTTGAATAAGAGTTAATTAATTGATTGATTGAATGCCAAACATTTTATAATAGATTTTGATTTATTAATAATTTTATTAAATTTTACACTAATTTAATCACAAGATTATAGGTATTAAAGATATTATCAAAAGTATTGGTTTTATAATTGAAATTCTTATTAAAAACTAATTGGTGTCGAAAATAATATTTTTTATTTAATTTTATTTTTATAATATTTAAAAAATGGTAAAAAATTACACAAATTATTTTCTTTTAGTCAATTGAAGGACGACTTGTTTTTTCTGGATTTCTATTATGTCTTTATTTATAAGTATTGAGGAATACAAAACTTGATGTCATTTCATGAGAATAATATTGTCTTTTATTAGTAATTAGAAATAGAATTAAATTCATGAATAAAAATCAAAAAAGTGGCGGAAAAGTTAGACAATTAAACGACACTCAAAGTTATCGCTAATCAAAGAGAATAATAAATAACTAATTATTTAATATTATTCTTATTATTAATTTCTCGTTAAGTTTTTTATTTGTGATTTCAATCAAATGGTTTCGCAAATGAATTCATATAATTTCATGTCGTGTTTGTTAATCATTTGATTTTGAAAATTGTTTTATTGTCACCATTTATACGTTAAACGTTGATTTCATGGTCACATCTTTTCCTTCATTTTTTAGATTTTGTCTTTTTATATGAAATTAATTCAAATTTTTTTCCCGAATCTTATTCTGTAAAACGAGTCCAAAAGGTCTTCATTTTATGAGTTTTGTTTGTTTTCACCTCAATTTTATTTTGAAAACTGCTTTTGTTTTAATTGTTAGTCTATGAAAACAAATATACTTTTCTAAGAGCAGTTAATAATAACTTGTTTGTCACCGAATCTAAACTAAAATACATTAATGTTTCAAATTTGCCATAAAAAATACTTCCCTTAATTGATTTCTTTGCAAATTTTGCATAAATTGCAGCAATTATTCAAATTTTAACTTTTGATTTATTATTGACTCTATTTTGAGGAAAAACTAATGCAATAAAAAAGTGGTAATAATATTATCTTTAAATAAACTTCAATTCTAAAACACAGCATAAAATTCGAATTAATTTTTTTTGTAATAAAACTTAACCAGAATATGAACTCTTAAATAGTATGATGGTAATTTTTGTGAAATTTCTAAGAAACTTTCTTAATGTTTTTCAATTTTTATCTTATTTAAATTTTTAGAAAGTATTAATTTTTGACTAGATTATTTAAGGAAACTACAAAAATAACACTAATATCTATTAGTTATTAATAATTAAATTTAAATTTAGTTTTTAAATATTATTAAATTTTAATAACATTTAAATTACAAATTATATTCACATATTTATTAGACTATAAGTTTTAACAAGATAATTTATATCAATGGCAATTTAATTAGTTAATATACTTGTATATAAAATATATGTTAAGCGTATATTTACTTTTATTTATTTTTGCTTTTTTTAATCGAATAAATTAAGTCTTTTGTCAGAAATATTTAATAAATTTCGAGATCTCTATAAGATTTCAAAAATTTTAGTAATTTAATGAAATTTTCCGTAAAATTTTAGTGACATATCATTACTCACATCACTTCTCTCTCAACAATCGAAGATCTGAGAACTCATGACTTAAAAGTTGATGTTTTCAAAATAGATTATTCCTAAAACTGTATTTATTTAGATTATAAAACTAAATAAATCTTTTAGTTGACATTCACTCATTTCATGTGTTCTGAGTATCATCTCTTATGTCATCAAATTAGTTGCTTTAACCTTATCTTTTATTTGCATGATCATTTTCAATCATTTACATCAACTTATACAATATATTAGTCATTGTTTTAATTCTATTTAATTTAAGAAATAAGTGGCTTTCAATCGATTAAGACATCAACAATTTGAGCAAGTTGCTTTTTTATCCAAAAAAATATGTATAAAAAAAGCATTTGAAGGACAGATATTTCAGAACAAAACTAATGGTCCAAAAGTTTTAAAGATATTGTAGTAAAAATGAGTTCATAGTTTTGACATAAATAGGTTTAACGGATATGAATCGAATAATTGAGTCCAAAAGTTGATGGAAAGGATAACTTTTAGAATTAATGTATTTATTTAAAAATAATTTATATTTTGACTCAATATATTATTAGCGATAAATAAAAAATTAGATGTTTTTCATAGAAAGTGATTATTTGTTGCTTTGAATGTTTGTTTTGTATGAAAAGTCAACCTTCAATTAATCCTCAAATTTAATCTTCGTTTAGGGTTTTGTAAATTCTGGATATGCCGTCAATGGAATCGCTGGTCATGTAAGTCAGGCTTTTATTCATACATTTTCCACTTTTCCAGAATAATAAAGAGAGAATTTGCTGGATAACAAATGTATTACATTTCACGTTCTGTTTTGAAGTATTCAAAAGCTGTTAACAACTTTTTGTATTAGCGCTCAAATATCAAAAATCGTCTATTTTTTCACTTTTGATATTTTCCTCAACACTTTGTTTGGACGGTTTTACGACTGTTTGCACGTCTTTTACTGTTAGAGGAACTGACGTTCAATTTATTGGCTTATAATTTATGCATTATTTACCTTATTTTGTATTATATGTCGTAAACTGTCTCTCAATAAGATATATATCGTTACTAAAACTTGTCTTCAGTTTTATATAATCCACAAAAAAAGTATTTAATTTGATTTAAAAAAAATAATATTTTATATAATATATTGCGTTAAACAATAATTTGTGTCGATTCCAATCAGTTCTTAAATTTCATTACTTTTATATAAATATTTGTCAGACATTTGTTTAAAATTAACACCAAATTGTTTATTGTGTGCTTTACATAAAACTATTTCCAAAAGCATATATTGTTTCATATATTGTTTCAATATATTCAAAGAATTTATCGGTGAATATAATTTAAATGATTTGTTGCTTCAAAAGTGATAATTTGCTATAAAAGTGTAACTCATAATTGGCAAACATCCCAAACATCCCAATTGTTGCCTTATTTTGCAAATAAAAATTTAAAGTTCCATAACTGGATTGTGTATCGACTTTTTTGTCGATTTTCTGGTTTTGTTTTTGAGTTTTTGGTCTCAAAAGGAAGTACTGGTCTTCACATTTTGGTCTTAATTTTGTACTTTTAATTAATCGAATTTTTTTTCCAAATATTCAAAGTTTTTATATTTTGTTAATTCATTGATAATAGAGTGGAAACAATTTGACTATTGATTCATATCTTCCTTAAATTAGAGATTTCTTAAATACTTTAATATTTAATAATTTCTTGTATTTGAATTAAAGATAAATAATAGGAAATAAGTGATTGAAAGATGAAGAAAGAAATGTGAGGAACAGAGAGATTGTCTGTGAATTTTGTGTCCTATGATTACGTCTTAAGGATTGAATTTTTAGAAATATATTGAAGAGAAAAGAGACAAAATCAGAGTTTATGTTTCAGTGAAACCTCTTTTTCGACACTTTCTCGTTAAAGAATAAGTGAAAGAGTAGTAGTGCCGAACTCTTTGGAAGAACGGCAACAATGCGTTGCAGGTCTGGCGTGTCCTCAGCCGTGCGTTGACCTCAAACATGAATTTCGTCGTATTTTCTTTTGTAAGCCTTCAATATCTGAACCCCTCTTTAGTCGTCTTATCGTTTATTTCTTCCGCGGTTTGGAATTCACTCTTTGCGTAAAAAATATATGAATTAGAAAACCTTTAAATAAGTTTTTTGTTTTTGGAGCGCTTTCTTCAACTCATGAAAAATGAATTTCTTGACAAAATTGTGCGCGAAATCATTTTTCACTTTCAAATCAATATTTAGAAATAAATAGAAAATAAGTGAATGAGAGACGACTTATTTCGAGCAAAAAAAATTTGATTTAATATCTGAGAAGATATCGCGCGAAGCGATACTTCAAAAGACGGCAGTCTTTCGAGAAATTCTTGGTTTTGTTTTTCATTTTATCATAAGATTTGAATCGAAAAAACAAAAATAGAGACCAGTTTTTGCTGAACACAAATAATGAGATAAAGTCGAAGAATAAGTTCTGTAAAAAACTGGACGTTAATGCATATGAACTGAACTGGTAATGAAAGCAACTTTTGATTAGGGTTTGGGTCGAGTCGATCGCCAAATCCTGTTGTGTAAAGTATTGTACAGAACAAGAAAGTGTTAGCATAAGAAGTTCATGACCACAAGTGAACTGCACAACCACTTCTTTTTTCTATTATAGCGTTTTAATTGTAACTCATATTCTTAGCGATACTTATTTGTCAAATGCTTTCGACTCAAACCTTTTTTCCATTCTTTCCCACAAATTAAAAGATTTTTCATTTGTTTTCTTTTTTCATTTGAGACATAATTTATACATTTATTTATGTCTTTATACTCATTAATGATTGGCTCAATTTATATCCTTATATTTTCTTTCTAACAATTAATTGATTCTAAATCTTATATACAATAAAATAATAATATTTTGTGTTTTAACAGCTTTTAATAGATTTTATATGTAATCATCAAAAATAGAAAATATATTCACTTCAATCTTATTTTGATTTGAGTCTCTGACAAACGGTTGGCCTTAATTTTATGTCTGGATTGGGTTTCGTCGTCTTATATTAGGGCAATGAGTGCGACGCCCTTTCACTAAACTCTTAAATTAGATGCTTTCGAACCAAATTTCTTGTTATCAAAAGTATTAATAATTCTCTATTAAATCGAATCTTAAAAATAGTTTCAAAACTAGTGTTGAAATGTTGGAACTCATATTAAAACAGAATATTTACTCAATATTTGAATTTTTCCAAATTCTCAGCTCTGAATCAATTGATTTCGTACTCAAACTTTATATATATTGATATATTGATGACTGAATCAAGAGATGTGAACACAAGGGATGAGCAAACACTTGGGTTTTGGGGTTCAGGAAAGGGTATAAAATGTCAGATTAAATATTTTTTTTGTTGGTTTAAGCAAGGCAATTTCTAAATTAACCAAAATATTATTAAATTTTGAGTGACTTTCCATTGAAATAGATTTAAAGGAAACCCCGAAAACTAATTTTTATTTAAAGATATTCTTTAGTTCTTCGAAAAAAATGTACAGAATAGAATATACAGCTAGCATGGACAAATAGGGGCTATTCTGCAATACCACCTTAGATTGAAAAATCGACAAAATACCTCCTTAAACGAGAATCAGAGGACCCCCACAAGGAAAGGAGAAAAGGGGGGAAATTTGGCAAAAATAGAAAAAAAATAAGAAAACAAATCAATAAAATGCTGTATTTTTGAAGAAAATTAACAGAAACCCCACAAAATTGCATAAATTATGTTAAAACCAATACGAAAGACTTGAAATTCATTGCAGAAATACTATAATTTTGGGGAACTATAATAAGTTTTTGAAAGTTTTACAAAATTGCATTTTTGTCGAAAATTTTTAGTTAACATTAATTTCGATAAAATGTGTTAAAATATAACTGATTGCAGTCATATATAATACAGAAAAGGCTTAAAATTGATTGAAACGATTTTTGTGATTTTAGGCATTATTTGGTCTTTTTCTAAATACCCCCTTAGACCGAGGTCTTTTTCCATGTCAGATATACAGTAAAGAATTGTTATAATAAACCACAATTAAGGTTTAATAATTTTCTTTATAAATTTTAGTAATAATCATTAATATTAATTATTAATACATTTAACTCTTATAACTTGAATTAATGTCTTTAATAAATATCTTGAATAAATAATCTTGGTTCCAACAGATTTAAGTTATTAGAGTCAACTGTACCTGAATCACAGACTATACTTGTACTATATATGTAGTACTCTGTATGTAAATAAAAATCGATTAGGTTAACAACTAATAATGTTAACCACTTGTGTTAAGCATTTATTGATCACAAACTGTAATTTCAAATATATTAAGTGATGAATTGCATCAACCAGTAATGGTTATAGTTTTTAATTCATATTACAGGTTATAAAAAATTTCAAAATCAGAGCATTTAAAAAACAATTTTTATTTAAAAATTAATCCATTTTATGTCTAGATTTAGAGAAAATTTCAAATTTGAGTTCAAAAAAATGAGAAATTTAAGAGGGGTCAGCTTTTTATTGCATTTTTGAACTACAATTTTTTCGGGGCTAGGGGGTACCCAAATACCCTCCCTACACCCCCCCCCCCCCCGATGGCCATCACTGGCATCAACAAATTATATCAAATATTGATTACAAATATCTTCAAATATGAGAAGAATTTCAAATCAAGAAAAACATGAAATTATTAATAAATTTAAAAAAGGCGTTAAAAGACAAATCATTTTTATGTTCAATAAAAAAAAAGTGAACACTATTTGAAAAGTAATTCAAATATTACTCGAATATTAAATAATCCCTAAAAATTATCAAAAATGTGAATACAGTTAAACCTCCAAAGAGTGAAAAGCTCGGGACCACTATATCAGTTCACTCATCAGAGGTTTTCACTCATCAGAGGTTTTAATCTTAATTTTTTACATAGAATACTATTAAAAAATTTATTGATTATTTTCTTCATTTATTTCAAATTTTTGTCTATTATATGATAGAAATCTTGTATTTCAATATCTAATATTTTTGTTGTAGACCCGAATCAAAATATTTAATTAATCTTCTCATTAATTGTGAGAAAATGGTATTTTTAACTCTTAAATGCATTGATAAACAAATCAAAAACACTGAAATTTACATCTCATAAAACAATAAAACAAATAAGCACATTTTTTGAATCAAAACATTTTTACAGTATTTAAAAATCCGAAAAAATATTTAAATGAGAGGTTCTGCTGACACTATTGGGGTCTAAAGTTTTGTATTAATTTCAGAGATGAGAGGTTTTCACTCATCAGAGGTTCAGTTATTATATATTTTAATTAATTGGGACCAAAATTATTTTCATAAATGAGAGGTTTTCACTCTTTGGAGGTTTAACTGTATTGTCAACTCTAATGATTCTTTGCCGTATTTTTATAATTTTAGCTACTCACCTTGTCACTTTAGTTGATTTTGAATTAATGTTTTAGAATTTTTGGATTAAAAATTAATTACTAATAATTCGTGATTTTATTTCTGAAATAACTCTCATTATTAAGTAATTTATTAAATTTATTAAATTAAGTTTATTTTAAAAGTATTTTTAAGTATAAATTCTATAAAATATTTAAAGATGAATGAAAACACTTCTATCACTAAAAATTCTCTTCATTTGAGTTGATTCACAATTAATTATATTTTTGTTAAAAAGTTAAGTTTTATTGATTTTCTTATAAATTTTCAAAATTGTATTATAAATTCATTTATTCTGGAAGTGATTTAGTGCTAATGTTTTGCTCTCATATGAATGAAAATATTTTCATTATTCAGTCATATTTTGAGAATTTTATATTTCTATTTTTACTTTAAATTAAACGTTTTTTAGGGTTTATTCAATGTATAATATTGTGGCCATCCCTGCCATCCCTCTTATCTGTTCTATCTTTGTTATTCCTACCATTCCTACTATAGCTTTCATAGAAATGGTATAATAATAACAATTTCTTTGATTTTGAATTTGTAATCGTTTAGTGTTTTGTCAGTTTAGGGATGAGTCGATATTTTATTTGATAATAAAAATCTTTTCCCAATTTGATAGGAGTGTCGATATTAGGTCTTGGCTTCTAATGTCAGGCATTTTATGCATTTAATCGGATCACGAGTTGCTTCTGTTAGACATTTCTTTTTCATCCATTTTCGAGACTATTTTGTTCTCAAAATAAGTTCTGAATTATTTAAGTCATCTTTCATTTAAACCTCTGTTTTCTTTAAAATAATTACTAATCATAAAATGGATGTCCATTTCATAAGTTTTTGTATGTATTGCCTGAATAAAAGTTAGTTACAAGAATTTCGTCACTCATTCCTAATGGGATGACATTCAATGGCAAACATTTTATTGTCTGACAAATAGTTTTCTATTTGAGATCATTGAATGAATTGATTAAAATTTAGTAATCGATTGAATAATTGACTTCACTTTGAAATAATATTTTGCGATTTTAAGTGATTTAGTTATCAAAGAATGACCTAATCTTTAATTTTGTTTTCAATTAGAAATTATTAATTGAATGGATTCTGACGTAGAAATTGTCAAAACAATTGACTTTATTTACGATTCGAATAATTTATGCCTTTTTCGGACTACAGGTGTCTACCAATCAGTTATTGATTGAATGACAAACTTTTATTGTAAGAGATATCCGTTCGTCTCATTGGTCTAAAGTTCACAAATGTCTCTGATTTACGTCATTATAGTTAATGTCATTCTACTGATTCTTGACATCACTAGAGTTGAAGAATAAGAAAAGACATGCCTTAGCTCTGGCTTTGTTTCACTCACTCCATCGCATTGCCATAGAGTTATACCATTACTCACAAGTTTTAGCAAAAAACTAATTCTCTCTCTCTCTCTCTCTCTCTCTCTCTCTCTCTCTCTCTCTCTCTCCTTCTCTCCTTCTCTCTCTCCCTCCTTCTCTCTCCAGTGCTTTATTTCTATCCTCTCTTCAGCTCATCTTCTATTCCCTGCGTTCGATCCAAAGCTGTGTTGTCTGAGAGTAGAGCACAAGGATGTCATGCGTGCTCTCTATTCAATTGAGTCGATATGAGCCTTGAGTTAGTTTAAGAGCACAGCCAATGCATCTCCACTACAGCACAGAATTGCATGTTTTTCCAGAATATGTAGAAGTAGTTCTTTCGAAAGTAGTATATGTGCTATTGCTATGGTTGAACAGGATATCTACAGTGCGACCAACTTATGCTGAGCGAGTGCTCCAATGCTGCAACTCATGCAATTCAATATATGATGTACTCATAACATAGACCTATACTAATAGAACATAAGCTCAAACTCTTCTCCATTTGGTCTGATATCAAACCATTTTCACCTCATTTTTATGTAGAGAACAAACAATCGATTGAAAACAATTTCAATCATTAGTTGGAATTTCAAAATCAATAAAATTTGAACTCAAATTAAAGGCATTTTCAAAATAATAGTATTTTCAATGAATACAAACTGAAACCTAAACCAAAAAAATGAATTCGAGAATAAACTCGAGTTTAAAGTTTATGTTTAAATTTCCGCACTTTTCATGTTTCAAATGTTGTGGACTTTTCCATCAATTGCTAAGAAAACGGGTTTTCACTCAACACATCCATGCGTTTCGCTATTTGTTGGGTAACTCGTGCGAAGAAATAGGGAGCGCAGAAGCGGAGGGGAAGGAACTGCCAGTTCAGGAGACAGAGCATGCATTCCATTGAATTCTCGTATATTCAACTTCTTCTTTGATTTTTGACTGTAATTACGCGATAAGCAAATCGCCAAACATTTTGAATATTTTCTCAATTTTTGGCTCAAATCAACTCATGCTTTCATTTTAGGCAAAAATTTATTTCTTTTCTAAAACTTAACTCTTTTAGCATCAGTTCGTATAAAACAATTTTTGTCTCCAAATGGCTCAGAGTTTGTTCGACTGTCGAGAATTGAGGCAACTATTGATTGCACACAGAATTTAAAAATAGTTGTATTTCTTGTAAATTAAAATCTCGTTTTGCGGTCAAACAAAAGATTGAATGAAATAATTTCATTGTTATAATCGGTGTTTGACTAAAGAAAAAAATAGTGAGTTTTGAGTTGAAGTTAAGTAATATAATGGTTGCAATAAGTTGGTTGACCTGAGTGTCAACGGCACAGCTATTGCTTAACAACGTTGCACTACGTGCTCGTCCTGCCCTTTCTCCCCTCCCCTCTTAACTTTGGTGTCTTTCTGGCTTTGCTGTTCCCCAACTTCTAGTGCTATAATGCCCGGAGCCCTGTCTTCTCATCCATTTAGTTGCCGTGAAAAATCAATAAACCATGCCTTGCCTTCTATGCCTATTCCTTCTCTCCCCTTTATTTGCCCTCTCTTCCAGCGCTCCTACTTTTTTATTTTTGATCCTCTCTCTCTCTCTCTCTCTCTCTCTCTCTCTCTCTCTCTCTCTCTCTCTCTC
>JAQFZM010001838.1:0-16017 GCA_034695785.1 Galumna obvia | reverse complement strand
CATTATATAATCATGGACAATTTCAAGAAATAATTTCAAGTAATTAATAATTTATTCTTTTTTATCATTTTATTAGTAAATATTATTAATATTTTTTAATAATTATCTAATAATTAGAATTAATGGTTAAACTTTTAAATTGATTCACAAAAATAAGTATTTATTATAATTTGACTCATTTTTGATTAATTTTCTCTAAATTTTAAACTTTGATTTTGTCTTTAAATGTTTGAAAAATTCCTAAAATTTAGTTTTCATTTAAGTTTGAATTCAATAATTTTATGTATATATAAATATTAGCAAGTATAGTTAAGTAATTAGCAAAAATTAAGTATTTTCAATGACATTTGTATCACAGGTTTATAATATGATCTCAGTTTTGGTATTCAATGGAAAACCAGTGATAATGTGTGGACTTTTATTTCTGGCGCTACGGATGGTATCAGTTTGTATTACGACAAACATTTGGCGATAATTTAATTATAATCAGAAATGAAGACAAACTTAAATCTATGGAAAAGTATTTGAACGACAATTTTAGTAATAATTATTGCAAAACGATTTGTGTTTCGACACTAAGTCTTCTAATAAATTATTTGTGAATTTTTCCCAAATTTCATAAAATCCTTATATTATTTCCTCAATTACTTTATATTATTCCCTTTCATTTACTTTAAAATGATTTAATTTAAATTCTATTCTAATATACAAAAAGTTTTTGTTTCTAAATCAGAATGATCTTGTTCATTTTCATGAGTTTGTAAATATTTTAAAATATATTATTATCAGTCAATTTTTGTTTGAATTATGAGTGAGAATCACTTTAACGTCAATGAAATTCACTTTTAATACAAAAATCAAATATTTATTTCATTGAAATCAATACAAATCTTAAACTGTTTTGTGTTTTTAATTGTTTGTAATTAAAATGTTTTTCTCATTGATTAACATAAGAACTAAAAAGAAATGAATTCTCAATTCAGAAGAATTACATCACAAAGAAGTTAATGGAAAGTATAGTCAAGAAGTTTGAAAATAGCGCTCAAATGTTTCACTTTATTTGAGGTAAAATTCAATAAAAGTATTGTAAACATTGAAATGATTTAATGATTTACGTCTGAACTCATATTTGTGTCACTTTTTTTTGGTTTAAACTTACCTCGAATTGAGTCAAATTCAATTAGAAATTCATAATTTTTGAAATAATTCTTTATAATTGATGTGTAACTGGTCTTCAAAATGACCACAAACTCGATAAGACTTCCTCGACGTCTTCCCATTTTGATCATCGATGGCGTCCTTTTTCCGGGTATTTAAATAGTGAACAATGAGAATGAGAATGACCATGATACTTTGATGATACTTTGATGGTACTTTAATTATCAATTTAATGATCCATTTAATGATTTTTAGGTTCGAGTATCAGAATTCCGGTCACATCTTATCGAAAGTAAGTGATTAAGTAATTCATTATTTATTCAATTTTAAGATTTTATCCAATTATTTGAAAGTTATATAAATGTAAACATAAATAGCAATGAATTGATTTAGAATGTATATGTAGTATGAGCATGGTCAGGAGTCATCTACTTAATCGAAGTACACTTTCGAGTGCCATAATAGGTGTCGTTCCCAAAGAGATTTCCACCAATACTTCCAATTCTAATATTGAAGACGAGAACAATGGTATGCATTCGATCGGTTGCGCCGGTATTGTAGTTCAGGTGACCGGAACCAATTGGCCCCGACCAGCCTTTACTCTTCTGGTGACCGGTTTGTGTCGATTCAAAGTGGAGACCGTTGTAGTGGAGTCTCCATATTTGATAGGACTCGTCCAACAACTCGACAAATTGCCGGCAATAGGTTTGGATCCGATCTTTTGTTCTGATACTCACTTTTGTTTCATTTCAGAGATAAGTGAAGAAAACGCCGAACTCTCAGAACTGATGGAAAAGTTCAGAGAACAGGCGTCGCGACTCATAGATATGCTCGACCTCTCAGTGCCAGCAGTGGTTAGACTTAAACGACTTCTTAATTCACTTCCTGTTCACAGTTTACCCGATGTTTGTGCGGCAATAGTGAGGGCCTCTCACGCAGAGAGACTTCAAATTTTAGATTCCGTTGATTTGGCCGAACGTTTCCGTAAAACACTTCCACTTCTTATTCGACAAATTGAAGTAATTATTTAAATAAGTTATTCATTATGAGAGACACTTTGCAGGTTATAAATGAGAATATATTATATAACATAAATAATTAAACTTTTCATAAATAGAGTGCCTTAAATATACCCTTCATTTAATTTAATCACTAAAATTTCAAAACGAAGTTAAAAGAAAATATAAATATGAGTTAGAATTCAATATTATTAGTAAAATAAGTTTTAAGTTTTGGTTTTTTTGTCAAATATTTTGCGATAATTTGACAAAAAAACCAAAAAATAAAAATTTGTTAATTTAAATGACAAACAATTCTCTCTTTTGGAAAGGGTTTACAATTGCTTCAAAAGGCCAAAAAAGACGGTACTCTCGGAACACAAACTTTACAAATGGACAGATTGACAGATATCGGGCGACCAAATCATCTCGATTTTGATGACGAAGATATGGACGACGCGGATGACATCGCTTCGATTGAACGTAAAATAAAATCTGCAGAAATGCCAGAACTCGCCCGAAAAGTATCACTTAAAGAGTTATCGCGACTCAAGAAAATGCCGACTCATATGCCCGAACATGCGATGACCAGAAACTATTTGGAACTGATGACAGATCTACCCTGGAATAAGACTTCGCCGGAGATATTAGATCTGAAAAAATCGCGACAAGACTTGGATTCAGACCATTACGGGTTGGATAAACTCAAACAACGAGTATTAGAATATTTAGCAGTTCGTCAGCTAAAGAATTCACTTAAAGGACCCATTCTTTGTTTTGTTGGACCGCCAGGTATTCCACAAGTTTTTAAAACATTCATTAATTGATTTTATATTGAAAGGCGTCGGAAAGACGAGTGTCGGCCGATCTATTGCTAAGTCTTTAGGGCGTGAATTCCATAGAATATCTTTGGGTGGAGTGTGTGACCAAGCTGGTATTACTTTCACTCTTCTCTTTTGTTTTATCGATAAGTTTTTAATCAGATATTAGGGGTCATCGAAGGACATACATCGGTTCAATGCCGGGAAGAATAATTCAGGGCTTAAAAACTGTTGGCGTAAAAAATCCAGTTTTTCTTTTGGACGAAATCGATAAAATGGTATTTATTTATAAAATTCATTAAATCGATATTCAAAAGTTTGTGTTAAGGCATCTGGAATTCATGGTGACCCGGCTGCAGCTCTTCTCGAAGTTTTAGACCCGGAACAGAATTGTTCGTTCACTGATCACTATTTGAACGTTCCGTTTGACTTATCGCAAGTGTTGTTTATTGCAACCGCTAATATAACCACTTCTATTCCGGCGGCACTTCTCGATCGAATGGAAGTTCTTTCAATTCCTGGATATACTCACGAAGAGAAACATCACATCGGAAGACATCATTTGGTGCCAAAACAACTTAAAGAACACGGATTGACTCCACAAACACTTGAAATAACTAACGAAGCATTGAAAGGACTTATAGGAATGTATACTCGAGAGGCAGGGGTTAGGAATTTAGAGCGGAAAATCGGTGCCGTTTGTCGGGCCGTTGCCGTCAAAGTTGTAGAAAATAATGGATTCCAAACCTCTAATGAAAATTCTTCTGACGATTCAAATGAAACGCAAACCATTGAAGAAATGATAAGTCCTCCGGAATTACCGGTAATTGTCGATGAATTAGCTCTGGAGGACATATTAGGTCCACCCATGTTTGAGAACGAAACTGCTGCCCGTTTGGGTCTCCCCGGTGTTGCAGTTGGTTTGGCCTGGACTACTGTTGGCGGCGAAATCATGTTTGTTGAGGCAACTAAAATGGAAGGCGATGGACAACTCATATTAACCGGACAATTAGGGGATGTCATGAAAGAGTCGGCAAAGTTGGCTCTCAATTGGGTTCGAACACATATCCACGACTTCGCTATTGATTCCAGTCATAGATCTGATATAATGGAAAAACTTGATGTTCACATTCACTTTCCCGCCGGTGCCGTTGGCAAAGACGGGCCCTCAGCCGGTGTCACAATTGTAACCGCTTTAATCTCATTATTTACCGGTAAAGTTGTGGCTTCTGATGTTGCGATGACCGGAGAGATCACTTTGAGAGGACTCGTTCTTCCTGTGGGAGGCATTAAAAGTAAAGTGTTGGCCGCACATCGCGCAGGTATTCGTAGAATTATTTTACCGAAGAGAAACGAAAAGGATCTGAAAGAAATTCCGACAACAATTCAGGTATCGATTAATTAAATCTATTCTTAAAATATGTGACATTTTTTTAATTATTATTATTATTATTATACTATTAGTCAGAAGTCTATTTTCATTTTGTTTCGCATATAAACGAAGTAATTGAGGCCGCATTTGACCAACAATTGACTCAAATAAATAGTCACTCAAAAGTGGGACGACTTGAGAGTAAACTTTAACTAAACAATTGACTCAACTCTTTATAATTTTATTCCTGTGATATGACTTAGTTTTTAGACAAATATTTTTTTTAAAAAATTTTTAATTAAATGTAAAACAAGGGATCGATTGACTCTTTTCTCAAATCAAATGTAAACGATTTATATATTGAATTATTGTTCGAATAGTTTTTCAATAAAAATAAACAAATGAAAGGAAATTTCAAACTATTCCTAAAGAATTTGTATTATATGAGCACTTGTTTGGTCTCTGAGGACTGTTTTCTGGTTATTTTGAAAGCAATTCATCCAATAATTTATTATTAAAGATTTAAATCAAATAATTTGCCGAATGTTTAACTCAAGTCTCGGATTACGCAAATAAAAGGACACGTGATTTGAGATAATGTCAGAGGAGAGCAACCAATTGATAGTTGAGATGCAATTGAATAAAGACTTTTGATTGATAACAGTTATCGGTTGCTTAGAAATACAGTAATAATACGTCGTTAACGATAATTAGCTTTAGTTCGTTATAGTTGGCTAAAGACAGCATTCCTTCGCTGTGAACCCAACTACCGGCCGCCCAATTACTTAAACGGTCAAAAGGCATTATTTGTGTCTAAGGCATCCATTCTGTGCTAACCGTTATATATATATAAACAACTATTACGCTATTATTCCGATGAGTGTTGACCTTTGAACCCGTCTATAAACGCGATTAACTATTGATAGCGAATTCGCTTTATTTGGGCGCCATTACTATGAATGACGATTTTAAAGACACTTCGGTTGTGCTCCAGGCACAGTCCAGTGTTGAACCCAACGCACAAGCCGTTCACGTCAATGCGGGCAACGCTGGTGTCCATAACTCGCCGGCAAATGTGGCCTCAATTCACCAAATCGTACAAAACAGTACTCATGGAGTTATTGTACCCACTCCTCAAGTTATGGGTATCAGTCTCGCCGTCTCAGGTATTTTCACTTCTCTACTCTTTTATATATTTATGTTAATATTCTTATCAAAAATAATACAAAACTTATCCTAAACTTTAGAACTGAACTTTCATTCAAAAAAGTTATTATTTGAGGCAAATATACATTTTTTTCATTAAACTCAATAAATTCTAAGATAACTTTTCCGTAAAGTGTTTACGAGAGATAAAAATTTAGTTTATGTACACAAAAGCCAAATATTGTTAACAACTGTCTGAGAGATTCACAAAACTCTTCCCATAAAAATTTTGACAAAATTTTGGGTAAAATATAATTTTAAACCAAAACTATAATTATTTCATTTATATTTAGTTTTGGTTTTATAATAGTTTCAAATAAGTATATAAACATTTATATCATTTGAAAATAAGAGAATTGATCACATTTTATTTATCATGCTAACTTAACTAACTTTGTTAACTTTGCTTTATCAAGCCAATTTTCTCTCTTAATCCCTTAAAATTTAATGCATACAATAAGTGAATTATAACTGAATTAAAAATATTTTTAATTGAGTTATAATTTTTATTAAATATATATTAATATAAAGTGAGATATAGTTGTGTTTGAGATATATTTACAGCAAATGAAATGAAAAAAGTATTTGAAGTTATGATTCATTCAAAAGTTTTGAGTTTTCGTGATTTTAAGTGTTTGAAACGACAGTCGGAGCGGATTTATCCTTATTGTGAAGACATGGATATGAATTCGTTTAATTTGTAGTATAAAAAGGAGAGGAGAGCGAACTCGTGCACATAAGAGGCCATAAATTTAACGCCTAATATATTCTCGGGAATCATCATTACATTCACTATATATACATATGAGTTGAGTCTCTTTAGAATTGGTTCTCACATTCAATACATTTCAGTCGTTTCGGAATTAAGTTTCATAAAATTCTCAAACGATTTGCAAAAACATAGAATTATTGACTTCTCAAAAGTGGTTTTAATAGTCCGTATCATTCGCTGCTTATTTAATAGAAATTCAAAGGTGCGCAAGGTTCTATTTGTTCTATTACTTTATTACTTAGTTAACTTGTTCATTTCAATTCTTGTTAAATGAAAAGTCTATGGAATACTAAGTTTTTCTATAAAATGTTTAAAAATTATGGAAAACTACTTTTACTCGAATTTCCAATTTTTAAAACATTTTATACAACTTTTTCTTAAGAATATTTGTCTCAATTGTGGCTATTGATGGATATTGTGATCATTGGACCTAGATATTTGCCTTTGTATCGCTTTTATTATTTTCATTACATTTTTTTAAAATGATCAAGCAACATTTAATTTCATTTTTTTGCTAAACATTTAATTTTTTCTTGAATTCAGTTTAAATTGCAATTATCAAAATGAGCAAGGTTTATTTCTTACAATATACATATTTCTTGTTAGAGTGAAAAGTAGAAAGATTTTTGAGTTTCAAGAAATTCAATGAAAAGTTTAAAAAAATGGCGATTTTTAGTGAACAGGATATCGATATCCTTTTTATCAATTATTTACAAAACTTTGATATAAATTTCGGGGGTTTTAGTGATTTAAACCCCTTTTGTTGGAAAACAAATTCAAAAGATTTCTATTGAAAAGTTTTATTTTTTATCGATAATTTATCTTGTTTGAATCTAACAAAACATCATTTGATAAATTAGCCCTTTTTTGGAGAATATGTGCCCATTTGTTGCCCATTCCTGACTCATTCGTTAACAGAAATGTTAAAATTAAAGTTAAATTGAAAATGAAATGAAATGTGAGCTCTTTTTCCATTACAACCACTATTGCTCGACAATTATGATTATGAGCACCACTAGGATCACCACCACCTTGCTCATTTCCCATTTTGTATACATATAATGTTATGTATATTTATTTCTATATAAATATTGTTTTGGTTTTGCATAAAATAGTTTTCGCTTAAATTAGTTTCATTGCACTTAAAGGCCGTCCTATAAGTAATGAGTAATAATTTAAAGCAAAACAACTAAAAAACAGCAAAAATAATGTTATTCTGAAAATTCATGTTCTGATCAAATCATTGAATGCCTCAAATCTATTGGTGTCGTACTTTCAATTGGTCTTCAAAAGAGTTCACATTTTCATATTATAAGCATTTTTCCAAAAGTGAGTTCACTCTCAACGACTCTTTTCTTTCTTTAGAAGAACTCAACATTTTTTTTAATCAGTTTTTGTGAAAAAAAAAGTAATCAAAACTCAATTTATTAGTGATTTTCCATATATTTATGTCTATTATAAAAATAAGTGAATACAATTTATACTTCAAGTATATAAACTGAACTTTTTATCTGTTTATAAAGTTAGCAAGCATATTAATTAAGTTTATTACTAAAACATCATTTGATTTGTATACCAAATAATTGACTATTTTTTGGTCACTTTTCAACTTTAAACTCATTTCGTGCATATCTTAATAAATCTAAAAAAGTTTATATAAAGTTATTATTGCATTCATTTCGAGAAATTAGTGTTTTTTTAAGTAATTTATTGGCAAAACATAGGAATAGCCAATTTGCCAAGATGCAATTCGATCACTAATCAATGTAATCATATTTGGTATGAAATTTCATTCACTTAAATGGAAGACTCAAATACCAAATAAATATTGATTTGATTGGTTCTAGACTTCCGGAGCCGTAAAAACCGGCCCCGAATATTGTTCTGTGCCTTTCAATTACATTAAACGTCATTTAATCGGTTCATATATTTTGAAATAATTGCCGCCACTTCTGATTAAACACTTCTGTTATGACTTACTTCTTGTGACAAACATTCAGTTGTGTTTAAATATGAACGAAGAGTGGACTGTCTTTCAGACACAGTCCTGGAATAGAAGTAACGGACATATCATACAATTAAGTAATGGTCCGCACAACTCATCGTCGGTTATTCCATGTGTTCACTCAATTATACAAAACACTACTCATGAAGTTATATCGGGTCCTCCCATTATAGCCCATAATATCTCAGGTATGACATCACTGTTTCTTTCATCACAACATTGTCTTCAGGTCTGACTCATGTCTCACAACTTTTTTTTCCATTAATTTAAAAAAAATTAAATTAAGACTTCATTTCAGTGAATATAAACCGAAAAAAAATAATTTTGAATTAAAGGGATTAAAAATTGTCCAAAAAGTCTGAATTTATTGGTAATTCAGAAGAAGGAGCTAGATAACATTTTAAAAGAACTTTTTAAACATTTTCTCACGCGTTCTAAACAACAATTTTACTGATTATAAAACTTTTTGACAAAATATGCAATTTTTATACTGAATGTGAAAAATTTGTGCCTAATTTTGCATTTTCTTAGTTCTTAATTTAGAAACCATTATCTGATTGTTTAAGTACTGAATCTAATTAATTGTCATAAAATTTCAAAAATTTGTTAATTAATTAAATGTAAGTGAATTTTATTTAACGATTGAAGTCTAAATTAATTGAATTTTATATTATATTGAAGTGTTGGTGCAATGCATCACTTATTGTCACCAGTGGTTAAGTGCAGGTTAAGTGTTGTGAAGGCTTTTTCGAAGTAATAAAATATAGTATTACAGATGGGATTGTGAAACATAATACAAATCATAACTTTTAGAGCACTTTTTATTTGTCTGTCAAACGATTGCAACGAACATCACGTTATATGCCTTCCATTTAGTATCCATTTTCAAGATATTTATCTTATTTTTTGAAAGTATTTCTCAAAAAATAAGTTTAAGAGTAAAACCATATTTGAAACACTTATTATCCTTTAATTGATTGAAATAAAGATTTAGTAAAGAATCGATTGAATAAAAATAATTTTTGAACTCTAATATAATAATCAATGCATTTGTTGTTAACATTTTTATAAATATCTGTAAATATCTGTAAATATCTGTTGTGTTTCTATTTAAAGAGCATATAATCAGAATTAGATCCTTAGACCGATTATGGGACTGACTGTTTGTTTGGTCTGATAAGAGATGTATTCGAGTCTACAACAGTTTAGATCTGGTGTTTGCATTGGTCTCAAACACAAACACTTCCATACATTTACATTAACTGTTTCTACACATAATTTAATGTGTTTTGACTGAAAAATCTATAAATTCTTAAGATTTCAATGAATATATGACTCAGAAATGCACTAAATTTTATAAATCTCTGTCGGCTTTTCATAAAATTTCAGATTAAGTATTAAATCTGTTTAACTCTTATTAAGTGTCACATGTCTTAAACCACAAGATGTCCAAAAGTTGTACATCTGTTGAGTTCTCAATCACTCATTACTTTTGATAATAGAATTTTAGTAAAGTTTATATCAAAGACTAAATTAATCGAAAATTATTTCTCAATTATTTCTCAGATAAGAAATGATATATAAAAGCGTTGTTTAGAACTTAAATATTGTATTAATTTGAAAAAAATGAGATATCAATGTTTTACCACTACAAATGTACCAGGTACGTCTGGCTAAAATCATTCTAAAATGGCCTTCCATTCATTTAACCGATAGTAATGTTGAAATTTCAAGGATTGACTGATTTGTTGTTCTCATCGATAATATTTTATTTTAATATTAAGACTTAAATCATTGCTTTTAAATCAATTAATGTCTCAAAAATTGCATTAATATTTCGATTACATTTGAGTACAGAAGTTCTGTACATTTGAGTCCAAAGTCTAATGGCTCTCATGACAGTACTGACAGTACATAATCTTCAATCAATTCCTTTGGCTATCAATCAAATGATAAACAATTGACTATTTTTGGACATATCATAAAAATTTCCATTTTTGATACTCTTTGACACTTTTCCATATTTCCACTATAGTTTTGCATCAAAAGTTATTTTTGAGTCAATTTTAATAAACATTTTGAGTAAAGTTTACAAATATTTGTCAAATGAAACATTTTACTCGATTAGACCCAAACGGGGACTTATCGATACCGAATCATTTGAATGGACAAAACTCGCCTCCGAGTGGTCTTCAACAGCCCTGTGCCATTTGTGGAGATAAGGCCACTGGAAAACATTACGGAGCCTTCAGTTGCGACGGTTGTAAAGTAGGAAAATTTCAAAACTAAACCTATAATTCAAAACTGATATTTGTTTTACTTTGAAAAAAGGGATTCTTTCGACGCTCTGTCCGTAAGAGCCATCAGTACACGTGTAGGTTCAATAGGAACTGTATAATCGACAAGGACAAACGAAATCAATGCAGATATTGTAGACTTAAGAAATGTTTCAGAGCCGGAATGAAAAAAGAGGCCGTTCAAAATGAAAGGGATAGAATCACTTGTCGAAGACCAAGTTATGACGACTCAAATAATAACGGCGGCACTTCTATTAGTGCACTTCTTCACGCAGAACAATATACGCGAACAGTACGTATCAATACTAGCAATTTAACTGATAATTACCAGTTTATAACCCAATAAACCCAATACATATGAAAAGAATGTCCAGGACAAAACTTTGGATATATTGTCATTTCTTACAAATATTCAAAAGACATATTAAGGAATGTTTTGAGTGTTGTTTAGACTCAGTAAACCTTAAGTTAGACTCTGATCTCATACAGTCTAACCCTTATTTAAATTTCATTTCCTTAAAATTGTATTATTATTACAAATGTTTTATTGAATTACTTATGCTTTGAATGAAGAAAATCAGATCCGACTCTAATAACAAATTAATTCTTTTGATTCTATTGTTATATTTACTATATTTACAAACTAACAAGGTTATATTTCTGTCTCTTATTTAATTAATATTTTGTTTACTTAAAAGACTCAAACATTAATACTTACGTTTTGTTTAAATTATTAGTTAAACATTTAAATGTTATCAAAGTTTTTCTGATAAAAAGGAACCTAAAAAAAGTTTCACTTCTATTAATAAGAAAGAGTCCAAACATTACATATCAGTTATAAACAAAAAGTTTCCTATTTTTTAAAATTAGTTAAAAATAAAGTAATCTTTTTTAATTTAAAAATAGTTAAAATCAATTAATGATTTTTGTGAACTTTTAATTGCTTTAGTGTAAGCCTAAGACCTATAAAATTATAGATCTTTTTGTGAACAAAACTTATTAGAAGCCAATTTAAAATGAACATGCTTGTTTTTTAGTAGTAGTGGAGTCACGCTCTAATCACGCATATGTTAATTAAATCAGAATATTAGCGACACTTTCAATGCATGATTTCTCATATCATTCAATAGTGACGTAAAGTCTAATTAAACAAAAGCCAATTCTTCTCAACTCTTTTCATATAAAACATTTCTAAAGAGTTTAATGGATATTCTCTATAACTGAGGGGTTATTCTGTATATAAATGTGAGACCATCTCTCGTGACACTCATTACCGAATGAAAATTATTAACAAATTTTGAAAATAATCTGATAATTAAATGGTTTGTAAATGTGATTCAACACTAAAACAAATTGTTGTTTAGTCTGTTTTAGAATCAAATAAAACAATAAATTATTTTTAGTAAAACGAAAGTAAAAGTGAAAACATTTAAACAAATCCTAAAATTTAAAAAGTTTTCAGAAGAGCTAAAAATTGTCTCAAATAATAAAATTATAAATAAAAGTTATCTTCAAAATGACTGAATTATATGCAATACAAATGTATTTAATGCAGTCATCTCAATCAGAAAATGCCCTTGATACAAGTCAATCAACTGATTATTGGACTATTACATGATCTAGATGTAATTTACTGTAATTTTTAGTTAAATTAGTTTAGAATTTAAATACTATTTATATCTTTAGTAAAATTAATTTCTTAATTTACTATAGATTTTATCATGATTAAAATAAACTTATGAGTGGTAAACTAACGAGTGTAAAACAAAATTACAGTTGAAGACCGATATGGTTAACAACTACTAACTGAGGCTAACCAATAGTGTTAATCAATTATGAATTCCAGAGAATAAAATATTGTTTATAAAATGATCGATTGGGTTAACTAATCATTAAGGTTAATCAAATCTTCATCCTCGGTTAACGCTAAAGGATTTCGACTGTATTGCTATAAAACTGTTTTCAAAATAAAGTTATCTTTACTTAAAGTTATCGATATATTTATATCTTTAGAGTTAATATTTAGTTCGTAATCGAAGCCAATTATAATTGATTTTATGCTTTCAATGAATCAATAATTAAAAACAAAACAATTTATTATAAGAAGTGTTGTATATCTGACAGATCGCTCCCCAACCCATTGAAACTAATCTTCAGTCGAAAAAGTTTGCGAATATCAACGATGTCTGCGATTCGATGAAACAACAGCTCTTAATATTAGTGGAATGGGCAAAATGCATTCCTGCATTCACTGAACTCAATATAGATGACCAAGTGGCTTTACTCAGAGGTCATGCCGGAGAGCACTTGTTGTTAGGACTGTCCCGAAGATCTATATTAATGAAAGACGTCCTTCTGTTGGGAAACGATCACATCATTTCTCGTCACTCAACCGATCCTGAGATCAGTAGAATTGGGAACAGAATATTGGATGAAATCGTAGCCGTAATGAAAGACGTAAATATGGACGCGAGTGAATTCGCATGTCTTAAAGCCATAGTCTTCTTCGATCCGAGTAAACCATTCGATTGTTTTTTTTAATGACTTCTAATGCAATCCCATTGTATTTGAACAGCAGCTAAAGGTCTGAGTGAACCCCATAAAGTGAAACAACTCAGACACCAAATCCAGACCTGTTTGGAAGACTATATAAATGACCATCAATATGAATCGAGGGGCAGATTCGGTGAGATTTTGCTGTTGTTACCACCCCTGCAAAGTATCACCTGGCAACTCATAGAACAGATACAATTTGCCAAACTCTTGGGAACCGCTAAAATAGATAGTCTTATTCAAGAGATGCTTCTCGGGGGTAATAATAGTGTCAATTCAACGCCACAACTGCCCGTTACAAGAGATCAACAGCTATGGCAGGGATCGTATCCCAGTACCTCTTTTGAATAGTTTTTTTTGAATCAATATTTCCTCAAATCATTTCACAATTCAATCATTCAATTTAATGTCAATTCAATTGTCAATTGACTCCACATTTTATTTGTGAATAACTTTAATATACTTTTTTATTGCGAATTTCCTCAAAAACTATTTTAATTAAATCAAAATAAAAATTAATCAAATTTATTGCTTTTCTTTACTTTAACTTAACCTAAACTCAAACAAACTTTCGTTTTACTATTTTTCCCTTTAATTGTTATTACTTTTTCAATAAAAAGGTTGGAAACGGATTAAGTCCTCAGATATTGAGGCAAAAGAAAGTAATAGAGATTTGGTGTTCTCTCGGATCGAGATTTTAATTAACCAAAAGATTAATTAATTGATTGATTTATTCAACTCATGACTCAACTTATGATCAATAATATTAACTTTAATTAAATGATTTCTAAATAACTAATTAATTAATTAATAAATTATTATGAATTATGGTACTCACCATGGTAATGTGGCAATGTGGCAATATGGCACTACATCAAGATGATAATTTAACAAATATCAATAAACCATTGACTTTCAATTTATTTAAAAAATTAATTTTTTTTATCACAATTAGAGTCCGTTTAAGAAAAACAATCGGTTTTTTAAATAAAACTTTTGGATTTTAAACAAATTTAAAGTAAACACAATATAATTGAAATATAATTAACATAAGTTTTAAGTTAAATATGAGTTTAGATTAAATGTAATAAATATTTACAAATATTAATATTAATTGAAAGGTAAAAAATGAATATAATAAGAGCAAGTAACATTTAATTATATATGAAGTCTATAAAGTTGTTCCTTCGATATTAAAAAATGAAATATAATATCATATTAATCTTGGTCAACTTTTATCCGATTCCAGAGATCTGATGTCAAATACAAATCAAATAATTATTATTTCTCTTTTTTAAAGTTTAGATACAAATTAATAAATTAAATCGATTTAAATAACAGTATATTTAAAAAGTGTTAATCTTTTGGTATTTTAATATTTGTTAAAATAATTTATTGGAAAACAAATTGTTTTAAATATTTATTGAATTAATAATAAACTCAAAGTTGAAAATATTTAGTAATATATAGAATATATAGTAATGTATAGAATAATAGATTTATTTCTAAAATAAGATAATGTTTTTATGTCTTATAATTAAAATTTAGGAACGAATGAAAAAAACGGGTGAAAACCATTGATTGGAATTAAGTTCCTGTAATTTAGATCTGATTTGTGTGTTGGGCTCTAACATTGAACTGACAATAGTTTTGATTTCTTGGCTTAAATTCTGTTCAATATTTAGTCTGAATTTCCAGTCTTTAGTCAATTGTTTTTGAAGCATAAGTGAGTCGTCACCGATTTTGAAGGGCAGCCCATCGTTAAGAAGAATATAAAAACAAATACCGAGACTCCAAATGTCAGAAATTAGTGGATTATAGGGTAATCGCTGAAGAACTTCGGGGGCCATATATATGATAGAACCACAAAATTGAGTATTCATTGGATTATTGGGATCCACTTCTATGGCATAACCAAAATCAGCGATCTTTGGGATCAAACCTTTGCTCAGAAGAATATTTTCTAATTTAATGTCTCTGTGAGCGATGTTTCGGATGTGAAGTTCATTAATACCACTCAATATTTGGGGGAAAAATGTGTGAGCCATCACTTCAGAGAGAGTACCATGGTCTACTAACCATGTAGACATTGTTCCTTTGGCTGCGAAATCCATTTCTATCCAATACTTATTCCATTTCTCCTCAATTTTATAAATTCTGATCAGATTTTTATGTTTCGGTAAAATCTTTAAAATTTTTATTTCATTTATTAAAAAGTTTTGTCTGTAGTCGTCATCCATTCGTTTGCAGTCCATTACTTTAAGCGCCAAATATTTTGTTTTATTGTCTTTAGATCTAATAATTTGATAGACTTCAGCATAAGAACCTGATCCACACAACTCTACCAATTCATAGCCACCACTTAATACGTATTTCTTAACGATATTTAAGTCTTTAGTTTTCGATGCGTTGACCCGTCCTTTGAGAGATACATAAGAAGAGGTCCCACCTTTGAATGATTTGAGTAACTCTTCTTTTAACTTTTCATCAGAAATAATAGCATTTTCTTCGATGTCGTCATCGAATTCTGTCTCAATCTTTTTTGATGGTAAGCCTTCCTTTTCACCCCTTATCTTATCCTTTCCCTCTTTTTTCGTTTTCTTTAATCTCTTTCTTTTATTATATTTAGTATTACAACAACAGATCAGATATTCAATACATTCACAGATATTTCCCATTATTTCATAAAATTAATGATATTTTATAAGACTATGGATTCAATTAACAAATTTTAACGAATATTTAGAAAATAATTTCATTTCATTTATTTAAACTTAAGAATTAAAAACTCGCACTAATTATAACATAAGTATTATTAGAGGTATTATTAGAGGT
>JAQFZM010001837.1:0-16023 GCA_034695785.1 Galumna obvia | reverse complement strand
TTGCATGTAATGCGTATGTGAAGCGGTGAAGCAGTGAGGCGGTGAAGCGTAAATTACAGGCGCCGGACAGACCCTTTCTATATAAAAGATAGAAATTTAATATTGACTTCAATATGTATTATTGATAATATTTACTTTACCTACTTACTTGTATATGGCAAATTAGTATATCACTATTAACTTTAGAATCATAAAAGATATTTTAACGTTTTTGCCAGTTGTTTTTTCAAACACTATATTAATGAATTCTTATAAATAACTAAATTTTCGCTGATATTCTAAGATTACATTTTTTGATAAAATTATAGCTTTTCTCACTTTTTTTGTTTCTATAAAAAGAATCGACAAATTTTGTTGAATCTAATTTGTCTTATCAATAAGTTATCATGCTCAAATTAAGATTCAGTTCCTTCTATTTTCTATAATTGTAGCCCTGGAACTAACTTCTGGCCTTTAAGAGTTAGCTCCTGAGCTATGGATCGGCACAACTTTGGGCGCTTTCACTTTATTTAAATTTCATTTTATTTAAAACTTTAATTTAAATAAAAAACAATTACTTATATGAAACTCATATCTAAAGTTATATGACTTTTCAAATGAGAAACTCTCCTAACAATTGTCAATTGAATGGAAACTTTGCGTAAATAAAATATAAATAAAATAATACATAAAATCTATGATTTAATAATAAAAATTCATTTTTTTATTTAAATTTGATAAATTACCTTATTAAAAAAATTTATGTAAGTCTAACATCACTTATTAAAAGTAATCCATGTATTTGAAATAGTATTTAATCTTTTTATAAATCACAGAATAAATATTAAAATCAATTATTTTTGGAAAAGTAAAATATGTTTAAATAAATTCAAAAATTTCACCTAAATATTTGAAATATTCTTTAAGTTTGATTATTTTTGGATTCATTTCATTAAAATTATTTATAAGAAATCCTCTCATTAAGACACAGATTGAGTGAAATAATTAATTAGGCAATCACCAAAAGTATCTATCATTAGGTGTCATTAACTTATGTCAATCATAGAGAATATACGGATGACTTGGAGTAAAAAGGATTAAACTCATGATTTTGGCGATAAGAAAATTAATGAATACATCACTTCTTAAAATGTATTGACCAAGCACTAAATTTAGGTAAATCATAAAATTTTTACCAAGATTATACTTTTTTCATTGAGTTTTATTGCATCGTTTTGTCAACATTAAAGTTATTAAAAGAAAAGTTTATTTTATAATAACTTTTTTAATAAATATTCAAATAATAAGTCTTACCATATTAAGTATATATGAATAAGTTCAATGTGCTTGCTAATATCGCATAGCAGATTCATGAATTTGGCTAAAAAAGTGGTAGAATGGGAAGCCCTGGATTTTATAATTTATAAATAAATGTATTTTCACAGAACTCAGAGATCGAGAGATTTTTAAATTGCAAACATATTTAGAAAATTTATTTTTTATGACCAAGATTATATCTATTCAAATATGAGAAAAAACATTTGAGTTCAGACATAATCTAATTAAGATTTGGACTAAAGAATACTTTGGTTTCAAGAATATATTGAGTTTTGACAACAATTTAAGCAAAAGATATAATTATTCTTCACTTAAATGGAAATATAGGGAAAGAGTTCATTAGGAGTCCGTTTCTTAACTTCATTCTGATTTCATTTTATCTGATATTTCATTTGACTAATTATCTCAAGAATTAGTAAAATGAGATTATTTGAGGTTCAAGTATTGCTCAAATTGTTGCCATTCTTTAATCATACCATTTAGATAAGTGTGATTGGTTATTTTATATTTAGTGAATTTCTTTTAAAATTATTTATCAATCAATAAGTTATAAACTTAACATAATTTTTATAATAAGAAACAAATTTAATACTAATTTTTTATTATTAGTAATCATTACAAAAGGCATAAAATTATTAAATTTTTGCACTTTTTAATGATTAATTCAATTCATTAAAATTCATTAAAATTCATTTCAATCAATATTCACAGATATTTATATAAATATCATTAAACTTGTTTCTAAGGTAAATGTCTGAAACTTCTTCATCACATCTATATATTATACACATAACTTGAAAAGTGATTCAATTTAACCACAACTTTCTTTGATAAAAATGTGTGCCAATAATGTATTGAATCAACATTTTATAAGAATAGGATTAAGAATTTTGAATATTTAATTTCAGACTGAATTTGTTGAGACATTTCTATTTTAAGTCGAAAATGTAATAAACCTTTTGTTTCTTATCTAAATTACATTTTATGACAAATGACTCTTTTATTTCAATTAAAATATAATTAAAAGCGAACGCATTATTTTAATCGTAATTTATTATTAATAACTATTAAAAGTAAACCAATTGTTCTCATTTTCAACTTTTGGGAGGAGAATATTGGGAAAGAGAGAGAGAGGGAGAGAGAGAGCAGTGAATTGAATGTCCATCGACTCTACATTTAAATAGAAAGAGAGCTTAAATGCATAGAATTTAGTAAAAGAGTGTTCCACTGATGATGTGCTCCACTTCAACATTATTCACATTCATATAATTTTTTTGGGGACCAGTTTTACAGGTCAGCACTGAATAGGAATATATCCGAGGGTTATATATATTTATATTTGAGTCAATCAATTCGTATAAAAGGCTGACATTATTAGGATTATTAGGACTTCACTTTAATTTTTTTAGTTTTAAGTCGACTCTCCATTTGATTCACTTTTCAAAGTCTTATAGAAATCAAAGTTTTAATATAAATCAAAGAAATGTTTGTTTACTTCAAGTATTTTGTGCTAATCGTTTGCTTCAATCAATGTTTCAGTGCATCGAATTTGATTCAAACAGCGATTTATAATCCGAGATATCCTTTGAGTGAACAACAGTACAACACTGCCGGACATCTCAGTGGAAGCCATGACCACTATTATCCGATATACCCCATGTCTCACAGCCCTAACGCCGAGGAACTTCACTTTTCGGCTTCTTTTGCGCAACCGATTCTTGATATTCCAAGAGGTAATTTATAAACTTGGTTATTTTTATGTAAGTAAAACTTATAATTTTATCAATGAAAAGGGGGTCAATCAGTTAGAAACATGGTCAATTCAAGATCATTAGCTCAAAAGCCTAAAAGTGTTCAAAAGCCAACAGAAAGTCAAAGTCAAAGAGATGGACACCTCTCAGATTCACTGAGAATTCCAACTTTTAGGGATATTTCACAGAAAATAATAAATCAAAGAGAACCCTCACAAAGAGAGTCCTCACAAAGAGAACCCCTGCAAAGAGAATCTCAAACAAGACCTGTGACATCGCCTCAAAAGTTATCCCCCGCTCCAAATCCAGGCCAACCCAAACCATTAACTCCAATGCCAGTCATGTTTAAGGCACACATCAGTTCGACGACATTGAAAGTACCCTCAAATTCATTTCAATTAAATACAAACACTGATAGCAATAAGAAAAAGAAACCCACATTCAATGATACGACAGTCGCCAGAGTTGAGAGCATTCGCTTCAATTGGCCGAAGAGTAGACTTTTGTCACAAAAGAATTATTCACAGAATTACGAGATTTTGACAAAAGAAGCGCTTCAACAGAAAACACCCCAAAAATATAACTATAACTCCAACACTGATTCATATAAACGAGCAAATAGTGAGTCACAACAAAATTATAGATATTATTCGACTCAACCGATGGAAAGCGTACCGACAACTGAAATAACTCGAAAGACGACGACAACAACAACACCGATACCAACAGAAGTTGTATATCAAACTAAAGCCATTACTACTGAAGGGTTCAAAGAAGAGATTCCAGACTCAGATAAAAGAGATTTAGATAAACAGTCGTCAGACGACTCACTGTCTTATCCCCAGTTCTTCGATTCTTCCAAATTAGACGATAGTCTTGAATCAACAGAACAGAATAAGGATCAAATTCCTCAGTACGGATACTCTATGAGTGAAAACAGTGGGGTTACCATTCCTGAGAATGAGGTTAATTACGTACATCCGGAGGCAGAACCAGAGCCAGAAGTGACAGAACCTTATGTCGAAAATTTAGACAAACAATACGAACAACCAATTGATGAAAGCAAAGGACCAGAATTGAAGTCTCTTTTGGAACAATTCATCCAACAGTTGGAACTCTTGAAGTTTGTGGCGTCAAAAGAGTTGCAAAAAACGATGTCATCAAACATTGCGAGTGAATCAGTTGAGGACAAAATCATTCAATCATCAAATGCAGAGCTGTTACAGCCCTCACAATCGTTGCAAACTAAAACAGGTGTCACTTATGATGAATATCAAAACGAAAGAAGTTTTGAACAGAATTTATCAAATTCTGATTCAAAAGTATACCAAGACACTAATAACAAGAATGGAAGGTATGGTGAAAGACTCAATGTTACTAATATTCCTAAACTTGTTTCCGTCAATTCGTTGACTCCAATAACTTCAAAACCTTTTTATGTTTCCGAAAAGAGCTCTCAAACTGAGAAACCAAAGGCAGAGTCAAAAACAACCCCTGAATTAAATTTGAAATCACCTCTTCTTCTCTCGACCGCTGATTTCGTAAACGTTTTTTACAAACCTTTAAACCAAAAAAATGAGTCGTACTTCAAACCAATCATTTCTGATATTAGATTAAAGTTTGGTTAACTATTGTATTGTTTTTGTGATCTTTTGTTGATTTATTGTTATTATTCTTTTAAATGTTTTGTGTTTTTTGTTATTCGTCTCTATTTTGCGTTCACTCAAAAAGTCTCGAAATATTTCAAATGTTTTGATGTTTTGTTTGTCATTTAAATGAAATTTTTCAAAAAAATTATTACAAAATAAGTAAACTATTCAATTGAAATATAGAGAAGTACCATGCAACAACAACAAGAAGGCAGCCAACATGGGATCCCTTTCACTCTTCGGACATCACCACTATTGAAGTGTTAAGTAATGGAAAAACAAAAAACGTCTACACTTTCCTTTAGTTGAAAAATGGTTCAGTTGCTTTTTGCCCCTTCAATCTTTTTAGTTTAACTAAGAAACTCTTGAGAAGTTTTTTGAAAAATGGCAAGATAACCATTTTAAAAAATATCTTGATAGATCTTTCAATTATTTTCTAGTTAATGATTAGTAATTAGTTGAATGAATTTTAAATTGATTTTTTAAATGAGTTAAAGCTTTAAAAATGTCTAAAAATTTACCCAAAAATAAATATTTGAAAATTAAGTGATCTATTAATTCATGTGATGTTTATAATGATATTATTATGAAAAATGTTTTTCTGTTACGAATTTTGAGAATAAAAATCATAATTTTTTATATTTTGGAGTTTAAAAGTTATATTAAACTTTAATTTTTTTAAAAGAAAAACAAATGAACCAAATTCATTTTACTAGTTTATTAGTAGAGTGTAAATATGGGAAATTAAAAAAAAACAAATGAATTTTATCGTAAAAAGTTTATTAGTTATCCTATAAAATTTATAGTATAAATAATAATTAAGTGTTTCTAATGGTTTTAACCAAAATAGTTTTATTGGCAAATAGCTTATCAAGGACCAATTAAAATGTAGATGGCTAATTAAAACAGAAAGAGTATAATGGCTTTACAGCTATAGTAAAGGCACTAAATTAAGCGATGAAATGATTTTCTAAGAGATTCATTCAACTCTTAATTAGATTGTCAACCATTTAGAAGAAACACATAATGAGATGTTTTCAAAAATTATGCCAAAAAACAAAAGTCTTATATATTTTCTATAGTATTGATTCTATAGTATAGAATGTATTAACAAAATGAATGCTTAAGAAATGCTTAACATTTTCCACTAATTTTATCGATAATAAACATAAAAAGTGTATTAAAATAAATAATGTGTTGATTATAATATAGAATACTATCGATTCCTATTAATATATAATTAAAATATTAATATTTATAGAAAAAATATAATTAATTGGTTTTAACTGTCAGTAATATTAATAATATTTTCGATATTTTATTAATCTAAACATTTCTTTAAATATTTGACACTTAAATAATTGCGTCAAAAGTGAGTCAATTTGACGAAAGACTAAATTTTCTTAACTCTCCTTTAGTTTTCTCTTTAAGATATATTTCATTTGCTCTGAGCCTTTTTCTCATCAAAGAATTATCTTAATTTCGTATCAAAAAAGCATATAAAATAAATAATTGGTAGTTAACAGTAGCAAGGTAAATTAGATTCAAAACTGGAGGGCCTCATATCTTGTCTTTTATCTGATAAACATCTTTTTATTGATTTTAACCGCTATTTATCTACAAATAATGATAATTACATCATTCCATCAATAATTTAATAAACTTTAATCGAATAAAATTGCTTTTAAGAAATGTTGAGATTCTTATCATTGATTTATTTAAATGAAAAGTAGTTAAAAGAAGTTCACTTTTTTTCCTATTTTGCATAAATTTTTGAATTTCGATTTTTCTTAAAATAAATTTAAAAATTTAATGCATAAAATTATATAATTATCAAAATTTTCTTATTTTTAAATAATAAAAGAAAATTATTAAAATCAATAAAAATCAAATTTACTGGATAATTATTAAGTTATACTTAAAAAAAATTGAGTGAACTTTTATAACATTAAAAATAAATTTATTTAACGAAATTTTTTTTATAAAAACATAAAAAGTATTTTTCAGTATTTGACTGATATTCTAATTTAGTGAAAATTTATGTCATTTTATATAAATATCTAATTATTGAAAATGAAAAACAAGCAAGCTTATTTAAAAAGAATAGCCTAAATCTAATCGATAAATTTTGAAAACGATGATACGTTAAAATTTTAGACTCGGATCAATTTAGCAGGATCAGTGACTCCAAAGTTCTGATTGATAACATAGTACTGATCGGCTTCACGACAAGGAGTGGCAAAGAGTTCGTCCTGACATACAAGTAATCTCTGGTCAAATATTGTTTGGTTGGGACAGAAAAAGCTGAACTGTTGTCGGGGAGGAACGCAAACGTGAAATACTTGACAGTTGTTGTCGACGTCGGCGTAATATCCATATTCTCTGTTATCGCAACTGAAGGACTCTCTTAAGTCCGGAACTATTAAATCGATTCCATCCGCGAAACGATATGCCAAAGACTGACGCTTTACCTGTTATTACATTATATAATAAATTTATCAAATAACGTAGATTTTACCCTGGCTAAATTCTTAGCATAATTAATAGAAACTATGGTTGAAATCACAACAAAAGTCAAAACTGTGAAGAAAAGACGAGACATTTCTTTGAAATCTTTGGAAAGACTTGAAGAATGAAAATACAATTGAAAACTAATCGGAAAAGACTTTCACTTTTAAAGTGTTTGAATCAAAAGGCAAACAAATAAAAGACGTTTACAACAACTTTCACTTACTTTTCGACTCTCTTTTATAAAAAGAGGATGAAATCAATTGTTGTCGTCATTAACGCATCTCTGATATTATTTTTGATGTCTTACTGTTTAACTAATATTTTGTAAACTATTGTCTAAAACAAACAGAAAGTTCTCCAAAAAAAGTTTGTAAAATCATTTATTCATTTATTCACTGAAACTCTTTCTAAAGATTTTCTTAAAAAACTGAAGAAAACCTAAAATAAATCAAAACTTTAAGACATATTAATAGACAAAAGTAAAGATGAGTCATAAAATTCAATACTATTTTTCTTTATTTAAAATAACTGATTATTTATTCAAATGAATACAATATTAGTAATGTATGCAAATTCAAGTAATTTATTAAAGACCACCTTGGTAACCTCATTGAATATCAATAAAAATTCTCGTCAAAAGCAATTGGTTTCAATAATATTGATATTTCCAGGAATTATAGTCACATCCAATATTGACAATAAATAGCTAGAAGCATTTATTTATACAAGTTGTGAATTGGCATGTTCATTTTATGGTTCAATTATTGTTGAAATTCTGACAAAAACAGTTAAACAAAAGAAGAAACGGGAAAATGAAATCCTATAAGTTTTGAACTCATTCTTCCATTTAAGAGAAATATATGAATAAGAAAAGTGTTTAATAATCAAAATTGATTTGTGAAGTATTGGATAAAACAAACAAATGTTATGCAAAACAATAAGATTTTATTGTCTGTTAAACAGTTATTGTTAAAGGGGTTAATAAAGTCCAGTCCTCTATATTCCAGTTATTTAGTGTTTTATATATATTGAGAAACACATCCCTATAATCAGGATTTTCGATATCATTAAATCATTAGATTAGGGTTTGGCTTAAAAAGGGCTAAATTTGTGAAATAGAAAATTAATAAAACATAAAACTAATTATATAATACTATACCATAGGTGCAAATTTTGAACTAGAACAAATTGAACATAATGCCATACAACCGTTTATCGGTTGAGTAAAGTAGCTTGGTAATTCAATCGATTAGTTAACACAAATGATAACTTTTATTATTGATTTTGTATTTTTGGAATTAAAAATTTATTTTATTCTATCAATTAATTAACACAATTTATGTTTTATTTAACCGATAAATGACTGTATTTTAAAGTATATTAAAATCGATTCTGTTATTTGTTTTTACCGAAATTTAATGACAAAAATGCCTTAAATTGGTTTGAGGTAAAATTTTTGCTGTAAAAGTGTAAAAAGAATTTATGATTTATTATCGGTTTTATGATTATTTGAGGCGAAAATAAGAGAAATTCACATTAAGAGCGAATTTAATCTAATGAATTAAAATATTTTCTTAATTAAGTAGAGTTTAGTTTCAGTTTTTAATTAGACCAACACTGAAGTGCTTTTTAACCTTAAGATTAACCCTTAATCATTAATCCAAACCCATTAAGGTTTATGGGTTTGGATTAGGTTTTGGTTTTGAAATATATTTTATTTATTTGTATTGAATCAAAATAAAAAGAATGACATAATTCCCAAATGCAAAAACAGAATGATAAAATGATACTTTTAAAGTATCTAGAAATAACTCCAGGTTAATATGAACATCCTATCAAAATTGTGCACGATATCTTCGATTTTTAATTAGCTTTTCTTTTTAATTAAGCTTTTTATTAATGAAAAGAAAAGAATATTTTAGGCCTTTAACTAATAAATTAATTATTTATTTATCGTTTGATCACTAGATATAAGTCTATATATAAGTGGAAAATATATTAAAAGTGATAAGAATTCAATTAAATTCAATTTATTTTGTTTTCAATTTAACACTAATATTGTACCTAAAAATAGTGTCCTTCAAGTTTTGACAATTTGCTATTAAATTCATCAAGTTCGTTTAGAATCTTTTATACATCTTACTCTGCCATCTAATAATAAATCTTTGTCCTTGGTCATTAAACTGTAATTATATTGGAAAATACAATCTATGAAATGTTTTCCCAAATAATTTTGTTATAAATATACAGAAAAAGTAATTTTTCTGTAAAAATGAGACTAATTTTAAACGGATTTTAATTAATATAAGTTCGACCTCTCATCTAATGACCTCTGAAACTGAAAAACAACTATATTTCCAAAAGGCATTCCCTGAATCCTCATTCTTTGAATCGTCTCAATAAACAATTCCGTATATCAAAAACCTCTCCCTATAAGTTATTCTCCGACGACGACCTCCTTTTAGATACGTAGGCTTTGGTGTAATATGTTTCTAGTACAAATATGTGCAATGTAAGGGTAGTGTAAAAACCACCAAGTGTGAAATTGGAAATTCAAATCACTATTGATTTTAGCGATAATTAATGTAATATAAATAAAGTAACGGAATATTTGATAGAAGGCTTTATTAAGGCTTAAATCTATCATGGTAAGTTAATTAGGTTTTCATATATCTTATTATTCACTTCTCTTAAATCCTAGATTTTATTGAACTCATGACAGGAAAAGAAGAATATATTGTCTATGAAAGAGCTCATCATTTGAGGTCAAGAACAGTACCTTTTGGTGGATAAGTCAGACACTGAAACTTTTTACAACTGAATTGAGATTTTTGTTTATTTTTATGTCTCAGTTATGCGAATGACCTTATTTTGAATGTTTGTGTTAACCAAACATTAATACAATCAATATATTAGAAAGTGATAAATGTATTAATAATAAAAATTAATTAATTGTATTAATTAGAGGTAATTTATCTTATTTTTAATCGCTTTATATCTAATCATATGATTAATGCCTTCATTTCTTTTGATTTCATTTTTTAATTAAACGCAAATTAAATCAAAGATATATAAAGATATTAAATATTTTCATAAATGAAGTCTTTGGTCCAAAACTGATAAAAACTTTATCCTTTTTTGAGTTCAAATCCAAAAAAATAAACTTTTCGCTGATTTGCGGTAAAGAATAGAAATCTTTGTCGACAAACTCTAAACTCAAATTGTGTGCCAAAATGTTTGAGAAGTTGAGTAAATTATTGCTCAGACTATTATTGATAATTATTTTGAATTTAAAGTCTGGTCTCTTCAGAGCGATAGTATTGGCCGCTTCTAAAATAGTAACCGAAACATATTCTGTGCGATAGGTTTTGACAGTCATTCTAAAAGATTGATTGCAGTCAAAGTAGAGGCCAAACATCGATATCAACACAATTTGATGATAGGGTTCGCTATTTTCAATGATTAACTCTATTTGAATAGAATTGTTTTGAGTCATCGATCGATGAATTACTTGCGAACAGTTTTCTAATAATTTTTGATAACAAATGTAACAAACTTTGAGTCTTTCAAAACATTTGCAATAAATCTTAAGATTATCTAACTTTAGATATTTGAGATTCGGAAAACTGGTCTCAAGACTTTTGATGAGTTGACTCTCCATTAGATAACTTCCCAAAAATACTAATTTAATCAATTGATTTGAGAGAATACTGTCTTTAACTCCAATTTCAACTAAAGATGTGTTTAAAGGATAGAGTGTTAAATATTGTAGATTTTTGGCTGATCTAATGGCTGCCAATGAACTGATATAACCGGTGACTAAGTTTAAACTTTTCAATTGAGTCATATTTTTGAAGAAAAACTTCAACAAATGATTGCCATCGAAATGATTTGAAAACGAAATCTTCAAACTTTTGATTTGATTCTCTTTTGGAAAAGAGTTCAATAATTGATTATTTGTTGAATAAATTAAATTATTGATAACTAGTTTAGACACATTTGTTGGCAGTTCTCTAAGCACTCTCTGCAAACACTCTTCAGTCGGAGTCATCGATAGAATAATTGTACGAAGATTTGAGTTTTTGAAGATTCCGGTCGACACAAGTCTCTCAAAATGTTTGAATCTTTTGACATGAATTGAATGACATTTAGTACTGAAAGAGGTTTCGATTGATTTTATCTTAAGTGAAGTCCACTCAGGATTTGCAATAATTGTTATACCGACTGACTTTAAATAAGGAAATAAATGATTTATCCAATAAAAGACTCGTTCACTGATAGCATTCAATACGAATTCAATTCTTTCTAAATTCTCAAACTTTTTGAAGACTACTTCCCATTTGTCCAAAACTGCTTCCATATTGACGTCGACCACTGTATTCAATCTATTTATCATTTTTTCACTGAGAATAACGTCTTCATCAAAATGGCCACCACTTCCTCTTCTCTCTATACTCTTAATTCGTATTTTCAGCACTTTTTGAGATTTGTTTAGTCTTTCAATACAATGACAAAACTGTTTGGAAACACCACTCAAATGGAATCTCTCTTTTAATGACAATTTTGTCAAAATATTCATCACTTCGTAGTCATTCAGAATTCTTGAGTGGATTTCAGAACTGTTTTCGTTTTCAGAACTCATTTTTGGCATTACTTTAGACTCAATGAAAATTCAGTTAATTTTATTTTAACGTTAACTAAATATTAATGAAATTAAATAATTTCCGTTAAAAACAAATAAATTTTCAAATTAATTGTTTTGAATGACATTTAGAATCCAATCGATATAAAACGAAGTGACAGTAAAAAAGTCATTCGTTATTCTTTTAGAACAGCCAGAGTTTACCGGTAGTCCTCCAACCAGTGTTCCTACGAGTATAGCTTGAGACTCATCTGTAAACTGAACCAGACCTCCACCCGAATCACCCTTTAATCAGATCTTATTGTTATTTGAAAACAACTAAGAAATAAACTAGAATCATTTACATAACATGTCCTTGAATCTTCATTTGAATAACTTGAACATAAAAGATCATAACCACATTGATTAAAGGGAATGAGCTTGATTATAGCCTTTTGCAAATGCTTAGAAATTTTACCCTCATCATTAATAAATCCATAACCAAAGAAAGCGGTCGTTTCTACGTCTTCATTGATTTGATTTGTTTGTGGAACACATATTGTATTAATTAAATACTTATTTGAGTTCCGAACTCTCGTAAACTTTCTCTCGAGTTTAACGAGCATTACATCAAACCTCGGCTTATATTTTGTACGATTAAAATAACCAGGGTGTCTAAACCATTTATTCTTATCTAATTTTATTTGTTGAAGACCTTGTCTATTATTATTGCCAGCGTTAGCTATCACTACAATATTTGGCCTATGAGTGAGTATGGTTATTTCAATTAGAAGTATAAATAAGAAACAAAAAAATGAACCTGCTATAATAGCAGTGGGCAGCTGTCAATACCCACTCTAAGGTAATCAAAACACCGGTGCAAAAACTATTTTCGTGGGCAAATGTTTTATAACTGAGGTAGACCGTCCATGGTGCTTCACCTATACTTGCATTTGATCCGAAAATCACTCTAGGTCGACCCCCAACAAATGATATTCTGTAGTCCAGGGGTTGTTCTTCAATGTAGTCTTGACTGTACTCTAAGCTATACTTCAAATCAAATGAAAGAATCAATTATTATATGTTTTTAAATACATTTTATAATTTAATTTCAATTTTGTTTTTGTAATTATTTCTAAAACATTGATTGAAATAAAATTACATAATTAGTGGGCAAAAGCCTGAGCCCACACTCCGGTTCATTAATGCCAAACTTCCTGTGATTCGGATAATTACCAATTGATACAAAAAGTGCTTCAATTACTCCTAATTAACAAAAAAAATTGTCTTCAATTGAAAAATGAAAACTAATTGTAAACTAACCAAAAGTATAAACAAATGAAAATATTAAATAAATTTTAAGTAAAACTGAAATAATTAACATTTGGAACAAAATAATTATCAAATCATTAATTAAATGATTGAAATCGTTTATAAATTTTGATTCAAATATTTATTTTAAAATAAACTGAGAATTAAATCATTTTTATTTTAATATAAAACTACATTTGAAGACATATTTATAAAAATTTTATTACTTTTAATGTTTTAGTTGAAAACAAATTTATTTAATTCATGTAAAAAAAAGAAATGAGTAAACTCTTAATTTAACCAAAATATTAAACATACAGTCGCGGAGAAAACCTCCTTTAATCGATTTTTAGCTATAAAATCTCTCACACAAGCCAGATCAAATTTATTTTTTAATTGCAAATATGGTTTTGTCTGGATTTTATAACTCTTAAAAATTTTCGCATTAACTTGAATAATTACAAAATAATGGCATTTTATAGCTTAAGCTATGTAGCTCAAAAAGTTACCTTGATAGAAATTTGAAATAAATCTTATTTTAAACTACTATATCAATAAGTCGACAAGTGTTTTGGGATTTCGTGATTATCTCAACTAATAACAAAATAACGAAGAAAATTCTTAAAATTTTTGAAAATTTGAAAAGCATTTAAAAGAAACCTATCATGCCAAATTCGTTGCAAATCTCAAAATATATAAAGAAATTCAAGCTCTATAAGATTCCTGAAAATTAGATTGCTATATTAATTAATTTTAAATTTATAGAGGTTTATATGAGTTACTATTGAAAAAAATCTACATTTACCAAAAATATTCAATTTAACTTTAGAAATACTTTTGAATTGGGCTTCACTAAAAATTGATTTATTACAAAACTAGTTAACTTAGCAAGTTAATTTTCAGAAATCTTATAGAGCTTGAGGTTCTTTATAATTTTGGCGATTTGCAAAGAATTTAGCATGATAGGTTTCTGTTAAATACTTTTCAAATTTTCAGAAATTTTTTAAAATTTTCTTCGTTATTTTGTTATTAATTGAGATAATCACGAAATCCCAAAACATTTATCGCCTTATATTTTTAGTAGTTTAAAATATTATTTATTTCAAATTTCTATCAAGCTTACTTTTTGTGCAACATAGCTTGAGCTATAAAATGCCATTATTTTGTAAATAATCAAGATAATGAGATAATTTTTAAGATTTTTAAAATCCAGACAAAACCATTTTTGCAGTTAAAAAATAAATTTGATCTGGTTTGTGTGAGAGATTTTATAGCTAAAAATTGATTAAAGGAGTTTTCTCCGCGACTGTATGTAATCGTTTCGCACACACAAACCTTTGTTAATAATGGGGAAATTTCATCTTTTTTTTGATAGAATAGGAGGGGATTAAAGGTTCTGCTATTCTTTTTTGGAATCTTAAATGTTTATATGTAAAGGGTAATTTTGTGTATTTGATATAAATAGATTTGAGTATAGGCTGTGCCTCTCTTCTCAGGAGACCAAACATTTTCATATTAATTGGAAAATTTCTTCTTTTTATTAGAAACGGAGGGGGTGTGGGCTGTTATATCTTTCTCTGGTGACCAATGTATTTGTTAACGGGAAAATTTGGTCTTTTGATAGAAACGGGAAGATGTTGTAGGCTGTGATATCCTTCCTTGGTGACAAAACATTTTGTTTGTAAAGGAGAAATTTCGTTATTTGAAAAAATGGAAGGGAGTGGTAAGCTGTAAAATCTTCTAGAAACCAGTATTTTTGTTAGTAAAGGGGAAATTTCGCCTTTTTAAAAGAAACGGTTGGGCTGGTAGGCAATGATAACCTTATTTTTACCAAACCTTTGATAGTAATGGAAAAATTTTGTCTTTTTAATAGAAGCGAAAGAGTGTGTGTATAGGCTCTTATATCCTTCCCTGGGGAACAACCCTTTTTGTAGTAACGAGTAAATTCCGTTTTTTGATAAAAAATGAGGAATTTGTTTAGGCTTAGAAATCTTCTCTTAAGACCAAAACCTTTGTTAGTAACGGGGAAGTTTGAATTTTTAATAAATTTGAAAGGAAATGTTAGGTTGTGATAATTTTCTTTCTTTATCAATCTTTTTGATATTAACAGAGAAATTTCGTTTTTTTGATAGAAAAGGAGAAGTGTGTCTAGGTGGTTGTATCCTCCTCTTGAGACTAAACCTTTTGTTAATAACAGGGAAAGTTACACTTTTTAAAAGAAAGAAGTTTTCTATAGAAAAAGAAAGGAGTGGTAGGCTATTCTCTCATTGCCAATCACTCACATAACAAATTACAATGTATTAGAAACAAGGAAACCCATACTTGTATAGGAATCTTTTTAAAATGCTTGAATATTTTTAGCTGGACTCAATAAAATTGCTATTATATTATTTTGATAGAAGCTCGTAAATGTAGTGATTATTGGCTCTGCCTCAAACCTTGTTTGAGTATAGTTTTTGAGTTAATTTTCAAAACTTTAATTTTAGGTCGAGTTTAATAGAAGGATGACTCCCAATAAGAGTAAATGAGTTAATTCTTCAAAGGAGAACCCGCAAGTTATCATTGTGATTGGGTAAGGGGTTTTTATATGTGGATTCTATTGGTATTCATTGCAATCACATAACCTGTATTTAATTTTTAAAATTGATGCGGTAGAATTTTTATAAAGTTAGATTATGTGAAATCCTTATTCATTAGGTCTATGGGGAAAAATCAAATTTTGGAATATTAATTAGACCCCGCCCACCAATTTTAAAAATCTGAAATTCTCATCATAGATTCAGCTAACCATAAGGCAGTTTATAGTGAAAGGAAGTTTTGATTCTCGCATTCGTATAGAAGATGTAGGTCAAATAAATTTTAA